>CABFVX010001340.1:26141-58513 GCA_902151425.1 Timema shepardi | reverse complement strand
TTATAATGATACTACATCTCTACCAGACGTTCAATATGCGATCTCTACACCTGTCCAACGTGCAGTTATAATTATACTACATCTCTACCAGACGTTCAATATGCGATCTCTACACCCGTCCAATGTGCATTTATAATGATACTACATCTCTACCAGACGTTCAATATGCGATCTCTACACCCGTCCAATGTGCAGTTATAATGATACATATTTACAATTTACAATCCTCTTCATAATGAGTCTAAAACACGGAAACAAGGGGAGGGGTTTACACATCCAAGTCAGTTACGCTCAAACAGTCCATTACGTCATTCTGAAGCAACTTCGTAGGGTTTCCAAGCTGCTGATTGGACGCGTGATTGTCGCAATGCAGTATTCCATTTCTTTGACCAGTGGAGAAGCTTCAAAGTTCGGCGAGGGTTTTCCATATCCCTCCGCCAGACGGCAGACCAGAGTTAGTTGATTTGGCGATGAGGCATCAAGGAAACACTAGCTAGTGTTATTGTAGATTTCGGACCGGGTAGCTCGTTGAACACGTACTTCAAGTTGTAGTTGCCCAACTCTTGTGCATCAGCGCTTTTGACTCGCCAGCGTCGTAGCCAGGCCAGCGGGATGATGGTACGTGTTGAACAGTTATTTTAGTAGACTGTTTATAATGGATAGTTAAGAATGCTGATATAGTGTAATTGTTGGGGCTACATCAGGCTACAATAGTGAAGAATACTATTGTAGGTTTCTTCGAGGTTATTCTGGGGGGTGGGTAGTATGTATTTAGGTGACTCTAACTTGTAATATTAGGTTGGGTGGGGAGTAATTGTACAATACGAAGCATTGTATTGTTATATGATGATAAGATCAACACTATGCTACATCATCCCTGGTCACAATACTGAGAAATCACTGTTGAGGAACTTTGGTTCAAATCCTGCTGAAGTTGCAAGTCTTTTTTGGTCTTCTCATGGTGTTAAAGCCCAATCTCAGGTGTTAACAGCTTACGTTGTGTGTTAAGTTTCATGGAATTCTACCTGCCTAAGTTATTTATAGTGCAAGTGATTTAAATTAGGATGGATAGGAATAGAAATAGTTGAAATAAAACACACACAAAAACAAGAATATGTTTAAAGACAGGATTTTATTGTCAGCTTCTTCAGGGCAAAAGAGTAACCTGATCTTTAGAAGTACAAGCTGTCTGTGACAATGAAAGCCTGTTTTTAAAAATGTGCTTGTATATTTCTTAGTGTTTTATCTAAAGAATTTATACTCCAGTATCATTAAAGCCGGTCCCACACTACTTGTCAAGCATTGACCAGAATTGACAAATATGAGCAATCACCGTGGTGTGAGGCGGTCACTTACGGGTGTTTACCAATACTTGTAAATACTTGCCAAATAACAAGGCACCACTGTCGGTTTTTATATTACAAGTCAAAGATGACCAATAGCTGCCCCAAGCCCTTGGTTTAGTTCTCACACTACTCAAGGAACATCAACCATAATTGCAGGGCTAGTAGTGGTAGAACACCCCCAAAAAAAGAGATAAAAGAGATTATAATGGCAATAAAAGAGACCAAAAAGAGACTGAAAAGATACCAACACACTAAATGCTCAATACAGTCAAATGTTTGCTTCTCACGTGTTTTCACACAAATATTAAAAAAAATTTTTTTTTAATAATCTCCAAACAAAAAGGGCCGGTTGAGACCAGAAAAAAAAAGTTGTAGGTACATGTGCACACATTTTGTAAAACTACTAGACGATGAAGAATACAGTTTTCCTCTCAAAACGTTAGTATGTAAAATTATTTCAAAAGTCACACTAAAAAACTGAATTTTTGTTTAGATTGAAATAAAATAGATAATTTACAATAATTTCTGCTCACTGCTTTTCTTCCCTTTTAAATGCCTCAAAGTTTGTCAATTCAACCATTTTTAACTTTCAAAAAATATTATGTAATACATCATTTAGTAGAATATATTTTGTATGTATGTTTGTGTGTGTGTACGACTTATCATTTAGTGTTTTAGGCTAAGTTTAATATGTTTCTGGTCCTGGATGGAGTATGGCTTGTTATTGAATAGAATTAAAAATCATGATTGGGTTATTTTTATCAATTGAAACACTAATTTTTAGGGATCTAAGGCATAGGTATGATGATGAAAAATATTGTTATTTTTCAACTTTGACCAAAAAAATAACATAGAGAACTAACTTTTATAGGCCTACCTGAAAAAAGATAGAAAACTGAGATAAACAAGTATTATTTACAACTAAAATAAATAATAAATCCAGAATTCTTAAGATTATTAACAAAGAAAGTAGTGTTAAAACTTTTTTTTTATCAATGGTTTTTCAAAGAGTTTCCACTTCTCTGAGCTTTTGCTGCTCGGTTTCACACAGTTTTAACGCCCTCCAACATACCCTGTGCAACCCTAACTTCCTGCAAATTCCCCTTCTGCATTGCTCTCTTCAATCATTAATTAGCTTCTTTGAACAGACGATCAGATGCTTCAAAAGTTGCCTCATGATCCTATTTTGTTTGGGCCATCTTACTTTCTGATGCACAACTTTTTTTTTTCCTGGACTCATAAATTTAAATTTTAACTTCTTGAGCATTTGAAGGCACAAAAAAAGTTGATAGAAGAGACTTACTCTGTAAAAAAGAGACTATAAGATACTTAACCCCAAAAAAGAAACTAAAAGCTAAATAAGAGGCCGGCTCTTAGGCCTGTAATTGCCAAGCAATGATCAGCATCTACAAAGAATAAACATCACAAGTTATGTGGGTGTGAGAGTCCCAGGTTTTGGCCAGCACCATTGGACAAGTACTGGCCTTGTGATTCTTTCAAGATGTGTAAGAGCCCCACTTGTAAATATTGGACAATGCTCGCCTTGATATTTGTTAAGTAGTGTGGGACTGGCTTAAGGTTAAGGCCCTGACACAGACTCCGTATCCCTAGGTCCGTGGTCCGTAAGAAATGGATGCTACAAAATCAGATTGCTCTGGCCACAGAGTCCTTATCCGTAAGGCCTTACTCCTTAGAAGTTGCCCAACTTTAACTTTCTACGGACTCGTTTATACGGACTACCAATCACAGCCGAATAAATGTGTGCATGTGCCTTGAAATAAAGAAAGAACAGCAGGGATAGACTCCATCGCTATGGAAACATATACAAAATGAAAAGATGGCTACACATGAACCTATTTCAGAAACATTTTTCTAAAAATCTAAACACCCCAAGAAGAGTGTTTTCTAGGAAAGTGTTTTCTGAGAAATACCAAGTTCTCAGAAATATTGGCTTTGCTTTTGTAGGTTCAACACCAATATTATTTGGTTTATACTCCATTTACTAAGAGTCATTTAATTTTTTGTAACTGATAAATTTTGGACACTAGTGATTTTTCATTCAAAATATTACTAGGCCTACATCTGTTTAGTATTTTCAGGCTATTGCAAACACTTATTATTTTAAGTTTAATAGTTAAAATAAAGTTATAAATATATTTCTTCTGATTGTTCTAAGCCTATATTTTAATATAAATACTGGAAGTTTTCTCAACAAAGTTGTTTTTGGTTTATTTGATCAGCTGACTGCTTGATGTACGCTCTGTGCTGTAGACTATTTTCTTTCAAATTCTTTGATTGGATGAAGTTTCTTACTATCTCATTGGTTGAAACGGTCACGTGATTACATATATTGAGACTGTAATCACGAGTAGAATTTCTTCTGGACCAGGAGCACGGAGTACAGACCACGGACCTATGGATACGGAGTCTGTGTCTGGACCTTAAGTGTGCTGGCTATCACTCATAATTTAAACCATTATTTATACTAAAGCTCTATCCCAAATAACCTTAACATTTGTAGTTCTAAGCAAGTGTGGCAACTTAGGGCATTGTATTCTCTATTTGTATAAGTCTGTTTTGAGGTCTTATATTAAAAGTGTGAATTGTATATATCAGTATTGACATTTCTTCTTTCAGAATTTTTTCCAAAAAACAATGTAACATAATATTCTTAAGATGTTTTGTGTAAAATATATAATAATATGTTTGTAAAACTATGGTCAGATATTGTTGGTATGCATGAGTAACCCACTATTTCCAGGTATCACAACCGCGAAGCTGTAGTGATGAGTGCACTACAGGTTGAGAAACATCCAATATCAACTCCAGGTCCGTATGCCACGCCCCCTCTTCAAAACAGGCACTTTCAGAATGCCTTGCAGATGACTCCTCCCACAGGGCTTCGTGACAGTCCTCCTCGGACAGGGAGTCCTGTCCTGCGACCCGGTTCAGGGGGTAGCGGCAGCTATTACGGGTCCCCTAGGATCGGGGTGGCACGCCCCCACTCATCCCCCAAGATGAAACTGAGGTTCTGCTTGACCCCCACTATCTTGCTAGTCGTTTTGTTTCAGGATGCCTGTATTGTGTACATAGATGTATCCACTAGAATCTGCATGGACGTCTCTTTAGCTGGACGAGGTTTTTTTAAAAATATTTTTTTCAATGATTTATTTTTGTTGCAATAAATGGAAAGCTGAATATTTTTTAATTTAATTTAGCAATTAAATTTGGCAAGGGTGTTCGAAGTTCACTTTTTCGATTTAAACCAATGTCAAATAGAATACATGAAATATTCCTGATCTGAATCTAAGTTTGACTGTTTTATAAAAATTTATTTTTGTTAAAATAAATATATTGTGCATATTTATCCAACTTTAGGTCTTAACTATTACTTAAAAGTGTATAGTTGTGAAATTTTTAAAATCTTTATTCAAAATTGATAAACCTCTTTACTTTACTATTTAAACATGTTATTAATTTAATAAAAATTGTAGTTATGTATCCTCCATATACTCTGAAAGGTAGAAAGTGTAACTTACATTGCTCCACTATGGTGCAGCTTAGTACCATAGTTCAGTCCGTTAAGTAAAGCTGCACTAACTTTATGGGTAAACAGTGTGTACAGAACAACAGAAATAAAAAAATTCAAACATGTTAATTTTGGTTGTCAATGCTTTATTGTCAAAGCATTAAAAAAAATCTAAGCAAAAATTAATTTCAAAGTAAACTCATCATTACAATCAACTGTATTCAGCCTGTGGCAGGGTCACTATAGTAAAATCCCTCCATCTTCCTTTATCCTTCCACCTTTCTTCCTACTTTAACCACTTCCATTCTTCACCTCTCACTTGCATATTCTGTTATCTGCTCCTCCTATCTCTTTCTTGGCTTCCCTTGTGATCTTTTTACTACATACTACATTTCCATCATTTTATTTGCATCCTCTCCTTCTCCTTCCTCACTAAAATACTATAACATTTCAGTCTGGCTTTCTCTACTATCTCAGGTATTTCCTCTACTCCCGCTTTTTCCCCGGCTATCTTCATTCCTGATCCTGTTTCGCCTTGTAACAGCTAACACGCTCCTCACAAACTTCATTCCGGTGGCCTTCACATTCTCAGTCCCTTACGTTCATTGCCCATGTTTCTGATGCATGTGTAACAATGGGTACAATGTTCACCCTGTACAACACTTCCTTACACACCTTTAGAACAACTATCCATTCTGTCTTCTTCTCATTAGAGCCTTTGTACTTCCACTTTTCGCCTCAGTCACACTTCCAAGATATTTTACGTTCTGCATTTTTTTCAGCTTTACTCCGTCCAACTATATCGCCTTACTAGGCCTTATCCTCTTCCTTGTCATTAGTATTATTTCACACTTCGCCATGCTAAATTTCATTCCACCCGCTTTCACTCCCTCATTCAATTTCTATAGCTGTTTCCTCTTCCTTCTCTACCCATACCATCAAGTCATCAGCAAATATCATGGCTTTCATTATTTCCTCCCTGAGCTTTCCTGCCACTTTGTTCATTACCATTTCCACTCTTACATTCCCCTGTGTCTTTCAATTTTTTTTATTTGGAACCACTTCCTCCATCCATCTCTTCTCCATCCATCTCTTTTCCATCTTTAACACAACTCCTGTTATCTTCATATGGTACTCTTTACAACACCACAACACCTCTTTCCACGTCAACCTCTTTCATCACTTTCCAAACTTTATTTCTATCCACACAATCATATATATGCCTTTCCAAATTCCTAAATACCAAGCCTTTCCCAAATTCACACTTTCTTTCCATCAGCTGTTGATTGGCAAAGACCAAATCTATTTTAGACCTCTTTTCCCTAAATTTGTGCTGTTCCTCTCTCCACCTTTCATTTTATTTCTTATTCTCTTTTCTAATATCTTCTCATATATTTTAGAATAGTGGCACATTATCCTCCTATAATTTGTATACCTCTTTCTGTCTCCTTTTTAAAAATACATACTATAACTCCCCTTTTCTAGTCTTTTAGTACCTTGTTCTCCTTCCAAACCACTCTCAGCACTCTGTATGACCATCATATACCTGCGTCACTTTCAGCACTTATCATCTCAACAGTCAATTTGTCTACACCCAGGAATTTTTCCATAATTCACCCTCTTTATTGCATTCTCCATCTCATTTTTTATGTGTGACTTCTTTACTCTTTTTCTACTATTCCTTCCTGCTCCTCTGTTTCACTCTCATCTCTTTCGTCTTCCGGTTTGAACATTTCAAAATATCTCATTCATAGGTCCTTTTCTTCCTCTCCTCTTGTCTTACTGTTTGCCACCAACAACCTGTAGTCACTATCTAAGGACACACATGGTATTGCCAGATGTTTACAATCTGCTCTTTCATTTCTTCATTCATGAGAAAGTAGTCTTTCACCGACCTTTGTTCCTTATTCCAGATGTATCTATTGAGCTTATGTTTTTTTCCCTTGATTTCTTATACTTGGTGTTTGCCACTTTCAGTTTATTTCTTGCACATAACTATTACAGCCTTCTACCCTCCTTGTTTCTCTCTCCCCCCATCCTGTTTTCCCTAACACCTTCTAAACCCTCCTTTCTCTTGTCCTACTTTTGTATTAAGATCCCCCATTACTACCTGCCACTTGTTTACCATATGTCTTTCTAGATCTCTCTGAAATTTGTCCCTTTTTTCTGTTGGGCATCCCACTTGTGAGGCATACGCTTGTATCACTTCCACTGTTTTCCCTCTATAAATAGTGAAATCAAAGCTAAAATATATTCAAATCAAAGTCAAAGTTTCTTCGCACACCTCTACAATTTCAGCTGAGCATGGTTATTTAAATCTTTTTATTTTATTTTTAATCAAAAACGAGATAAATAAAGAATTAGTTCTATTCAAGTAAAAAATAATGAAAACATTGCTTTGTGTAACTCTAAACTGCATTTACCTATATAAATACCAAATTTATTATAAAGATTCACTTACAGGTGGAAAATGAGCATGATTGCTTGCTCTTTCTTACACACATCTCACAGGGTTTTCTTTTTTGATTAAGTTTTGCATACATTTACATCCTATCTAGAATCTAAAACATCAGTAGGTACTTATAGTCTATTATTGTCACATATTTTAGTTAGCTGTTATTAGAAGAGTTCTTATTACATTGGTTAGATGCAATACTATTTTATCATTAGAAATGAGATGCTTAAATGTTGGTGACTGTAGAAAAAGTATAATAACTAGATGCATGTATCATCTATACATTGTGAGCTAGAAATCAAGAAGATATGCCTAAGACTATTTTTAAATGGTGATGGGTCAAAACATTATAAAGATGTTTTTATACTTCTTGAAAATACATTATACCCTGCACTAAATAAAGTCCTTAAATGTTTATTGCATTGACTTGTGTACTTGATGTCTATTTTAACTGTTATTTAAGTGTACATTTAACTAAATTATGCCGGAAACAAGGACACATCAAATAGCAATTATTTTTAGCTTAAAATATTTGACTGTAAACTTTTTAGATGGACAAAGTCCAAAAACATTAGATTACATCCAAAGTTAGGGCCAGTTTCATAGTCAGACTTAGTATGCCTCAAGTGCGGCACTATGCTACAAAAATGGATGACACCTACCTAGACCAGAATGTAATGAACTAGCTTCATATGTGAAAATGGTTCTTTCCATTTAAGTCCAAACAGGTCTTGTATTTAATATAGCGCCACACTTGAGGCATACTAAGTCTGACTACTTAACTAGTTCTTATGGTTGGTAAAGTACTTTAAAAAGTTATACACAAGTGTATAGGAATATTGACTTAGCCAGAACTCATGGAACATATTTTTAAGATGAAGATATGTTGTCATATAGATCAGCCTCTACACCAAGTTAAAACAAAGTCTACTACCATTCAACCGCTACATGCTATTAGTTCCAATACTAGAAGGGTTTTACCAAGCTATGTTGTCATATAGATCAGCCTCTACACCAAGTTAAAACAAAGTCCACAACCATTCAACCGCTACATGCTATTAGTTCCAATACTAGAAG
The DNA here is from genome assembly GCA_902151425.1 of Timema shepardi. NCBI lineage: Eukaryota > Metazoa > Arthropoda > Insecta > Phasmatodea > Timematidae > Timema > Timema shepardi. Next base: position 50,106 of record CABFVX010001340.1, on the reverse strand, counting down.
GGTTTTACCATTGCTACTTTTGTTTGAGTTAACACTAGTCTACAAATTTAGTAAGTCATATTTTCTCAAAACTATAAAGATATGTGGTTGTGTAGCTTAAACATTGCTGTTAGCCTTATTTTACAACTTGTGTTTGTGTGCTTTTTAATTATTATTTTTGTGTTTTGCACAGGCTATTTATTTCTTACAGTACTAGCTGGAATGTATCTTCAGAAATTGGAGTTTTTAAATGTTTAATATTTATATGATTGTATGTCCAATATTAAGTTATTTTTAAATTATTTTCTCTACATTAACACATTGAGCCCCACTTATGTCAAAGTCAACTTTCCATGTGGATCCAAAGATTCCCTGATGTAATTGGTTTTTGAACATTCCTATAACCCAGGGGATGACATTGTTGGAGTGGGCTGAATGGCAACGGGCCATGAACCACACTCAAAAAAACTTGTTTTTGACCACAGTACATAAATATATTTTTATGTGAATTTGGGCTTTGTTATGAGTTGATTGGGATCAAAGAGTTAATTTGATCCAAGTAGCAAATTTGATCTTTCCAGTGGGGCCTCAATTTGTTAGTCATAATAATAATGTGCTTAGCTATTATTAGAAGTGATAATACTTTTTTTTTATTGGTCAAAAAGTTGATAATGTTATGTAGTTGAAATACCTCTTGATAATTTAAGATACTGTTATTTTAATGACTTTCTAAACAAGTATTTTTGTCTTGCATGATTAATAGTTGCATGCATTTCACAGATGTCATAAGTATCAATAAATTTGTTGGTCTTATAATAATCACTCTTTTTTTCTTAAGAAAAATACCGATGAAATAATTATTTATGTATCTCAGTGCAGTGTATCTAATGTAGAAAACACATCTCGCAAGAACATCCCTGTGATAGATTAGTGCTAAAAGATTGAAAGGTAATTTTTAAATGAACAGGATATTTAAACAACTACCTTTTTCTAATAATTATTCATGTCAACCAATTGGGAAGGGAATATTAAATGTATTTGTTTTTTATTGAAATAATCATCTGATAGCATTCTTACAAAATGGTTTTTGGAATAAAACTGAAAGTCAAAGTTTCTACACTTATAATGAGTCAGAATGAAACTGGTTAAAAAACTAGAACTGCGCAGTCCCAATAATCTGAGGCACAAACTACTCATTAACTATGCTACTATTAACAATATACTGATTGCACAAACGTTTCTAGGAACCTTTTAACCATAGGTGTGTGAGTACTCAAAAATTCGAGTTCAGTTTTAATAGTGGTTTTAACTTGACTGGAAGATATTTTTAAACTCAAAAAATTCTGAGTTTAATGATTCAATCCTAATATATTATTTCATAGAAAATAAAGTCCCTCAATAATTTCTCTAGTTTGATATCAAAATATATAATGTCTTGGGAATTTATTTACAAATTTGAATTTGTGTATCGTTAATTGTAATTCTGTTCACAAAATAATGTGATTATTAAAAAAAGTTTATAATTATGGTGTATGCATTATTTTATAAAAAAAAAAGGTCAAACTTTTAATATCTCTAGCTGCTGTATATTAATAACTCAAAAAAACATGACTTTTTCATTCAAACTTGGCACAAAGTTAAATATGCTTACTCGCACACCCTTACTTTTAATTAATGCTAGTTTAATATTGAAACATACCACAACAAGCCATTTGTATTTTACCGCAGATACTTGAAGAGCGTGTTCCCCAAAGCGGATGAAACATTACTGCTGGATATTCTGGCTAACGCAGACAACAACGTGCAGAAAGCAACGGAGAAGCTGCAAGTGATGGGCTTTGAGAAGCGAGACACACCACCTCCACGACTCACACTGAGGAAGAAAGAGGAGGAACAGAAAGCTCAAGAGCGTAGGTCTGCCACCCCAACACCACCCCCACGCATGAAGAGCGTTGAAGAAAAACTGAAGAGTAAGTCAAAGTAAACAAGGGAATGATCAGTTCTGGATATCTAATAATGGAGGTCACCGACTCAGAATAGTCAAATTAGGGGTTTGCAAAGCCCACTTTTTCGACTAGAAGCGAAGCTATATTGAATTTTGAAATATTGCTGAAACTGAAACTATGTTCAAATATTTTATAAGAATGTCTTTATATGGGGAAAAAATAACATATTGTTAATTTGTAATGCTTCTTCTTAAGTCAACAACCCGAAGGTTGGTTTGATGTGATTTTTATCTATCCGGAGCTTGGTATGCACTCAGCCCTTCGGCTGGTTAGTGCTGTCTGTACCATCTGGTAGAAATCCCATGTAATAGGGGAGATCAGGAAGTGTGGTGGTTCCATTCTGAATTTTAATGAGAAAGTACAAACGAGCCCACCAATGCCTCCAGAAAGGTATTTTCACATACCTTCGAGGCTTCTTTTACATGCCACAATAACGTAGGGCTAGTGTCTTTACTTACCCTCCAAATTTTGATTGCTGAAGGAAAAATCCATCGACCTTGGCCGAGGTTGAACCCCAGAACATTGGGTCTTGAGGCAAGCACTTTACTCCAATGGTCGACCTCATTTGTGATTATAGCATTAAATATTATATAAAAGGATGTTATTGAAAAATGTACAAACTGTTCCAAATTTATAAATTACTCCGTTATTAAAATATATTATTTCATTACTAAATTCTGATGTACCCTGAAAATTTCATAATTATGTGTTTTGCAATGTTTTTGATTGCAAACTTTGAGGCCTAGAATTTTCTGCTAATTGTGTAAGCCTTGACCTCCTATCCTATTTTCAATGTTTAATTTAAAATCGCTGTTTGGCACCGTTTTTATTATGTTTATTCAATTACCATTAATTTTTGTCATAGACATAGTAACTGTGTTGTCAATATTTTTTTGGCAAAGTCGAAGCTTTTTACATCCGTAGATGTAACAAGACAGGAATGTTAGGAAGGTTCACAAAAATTTAAAGTATGTTGCAAATTTTTTTAAATATTGATATATAGTGAAACATATTAAAAATGCATTGATTTCTGTATATGGACTTTGGTTCAATTTAGTCTTACTACTTGTGTCTACATAATTTACACTAATATGTTAAGAGTGAGCAAAATATAATTTAGGGGGATTATACCCGTATCTGTGTCAAAGAATATTGGGAAACCATTTAAGGAAAAACACCCTCAGTACACTCAACCAAAATTTGAACCTCGATCTCCTCGTCATTGGCAAGCCACTCTCTTGTGAGACTTTATTGTGCAACGTTTTACATTCCAAGGGCTAAATATTATTATTAGTTTGCCAAAGCTATATTTAGTAATCCCATCGACTTAATATAGGCATTAAAACATCACTTAATAAACAATTATTTTCAATACTTTTTAAATAAATTATGTTTATTGCTGGTAAAATCTTTCAAATTTTAGTGCCAAATTTTATTTTATTAATCTGCCAAAAAGTACTATGAAATATAAATGGGCACATACTTTAACAAAACAAATTTGTACATTTATACATTTTTTATCAATTAAATAAATGCACAATAAAATACAATAATGATGCTTAAAATAAACCGTAAATACTATTAGTTAAATAATTATTTACTTCACATTTGCCAACGAGGTTTTCCCTTTAATTTCCCTCCAGAACATTATGAGGAGCACATTTTCACTGCGCGCAGGCCACCAGTCGGGCCAAACTGCCATATACCATGCAATCACCAGTGTGCTATCACTTTAATAAAAACAAAAATTTGATACTCTATAATATTTGTTTGTTAAGAGACTGATGAAAGCGTTGCAACCAAACTTGTCAACATTTAGTTTGTATTTATTTTTTGTCTTAATGTATTATTTTTTCCAAATTTTTTATTCAAATTAGAGATTATTCTTAAGTAAAATGAAAATTCAAATTATTTGAATTTGTAAAATAGTAGTTTCAACCCAACTATATTATAAATGTATTATAGTGCTTTAACATTTTTTTTTAAATATATGATTTATAATACTATCAAATCAATTTGATGTGAATCACTATTTGAGCTCCATGGGACTTTTAATATAGCAATATCATAATTTTCATAGGAGTTTAACACATCTTGTTGCAGTGAAACTCAGACTACAGGAGAAGTACACAGATATCCCCGAGAGAGTTATCACAATCGCTCTAGATAGTGTCGACCATGACGAAGACAGGGCAGCTCAGATCCTGAACATCATGATGCAGGAGGAAAGCAAACCTAAGTTTGTTAGCACTGAACCCGTCACCGCCTCTAAACCAAGGTCAGTCACGTGTAGCTAACAACAATTTTAAGTATAATTTGTATAAATATTTACGTTTTTAATTAATTTAAATATTGAAATAAAGTTGATAACTTCTGTATACGTTAAACCCCTGATAGATCTCCATGCACATTGACGAGTAACCTAATCCAGACTACCCCTTGGTTTAAATCGGAGATAATAATAATAATAAATATATGATAATATTCTAATTAATTTTTCAGCAAGCTATTTATCTATTCAAGCCTCCATTATGTTGTATCATTTTGGCAACATTGCAAGTTTTCATTTATATTTCAAATTATTCAAGGCGATATAATATCTTTCTTTGTGTTTTTTCAATCTCTCAATTCAAATAAAAAGGAATATTTATGAAAATTCAAAACAATGTGCAACTTTGGGCACTTGAAGAAATTGTAAGTGTAAAAGTGTAAGAAGAAATGAAGATAAATATGTTTGTTTCTACCTGAGCCTAACCTAACTAACCTTTTAGTTTGGCTTCCTCGACTATCACTTATTTAATTCATTTTAATAAAAATTCAAAACAATAATATTAATCCTATTTATTTTATATAAAGTTTGAATTTTGTTTTACCAGTGGTGTTAATGTTAGAATTTTAATATTTGTCAAAGTAACTTTTATAATTATTGTTTACAAATGTGTTTGTACATCTGTAGGCTGATATCTCTCAGGCATTTGATTTAATTTCATGTGAAAAAACAACTTTTAACATACACATGTGCTGCCAATATTGCACATATTTGATGCGCAAATTCAAAATTTTTTGGTAATTGATCCCAGTCCAAAAATAAGCATTGATTTGATACACCAACCTCACATGCCATAATTATTCAGATTAAATACCCAAATATCACATTCCAAAATATTGTATTTCCTTGATATTAGTGAAAAGAATAGGGTTGAGTTCAGTGATGGTTCATTATAAAGCTCTCACTGAACGTTTGACTTGCCTGGTCTAAGGCGTCACTCTCGTATTAAAATGGCCTGCTGATGACGGGAAGATCAGGGTTCGAATCCTGGTCAGGTCTACTGAAGGTGGTTTTTCCTAAATGGTTCCCCACTCTACTGCCACACCAATGCGGGCAAATTATATTGTAAAAGCTCCCTTCCTCAGGGGGGACCTGCCGGTCTAAGGGTAAGGTGTCAGACTTCTGTGCTAGTTGTCCGAGACTCCAATCCCGGCCCCCACATAGATTTATCTGATTACCAAATCCTTCCTTCACCTCTGGCAAAGTGTGTGCTTTCACGCTTTGTGAATGTGTGGAATGCCAAGCCCCCACCGTGTTTTGGAACCCACATTAAACTGTCTCCCGCCTTTTAGTACTGCGGATAAAACGCTACACGATGGTGGGATTTGGTTTTCACCGACTCCTACTCAGGAGGCTGATGTTCGATCCTTGCACTGCGAAGTATGATGGGATGGGGTCCCCTCTGCTTTCCACCATCATCATTCTCACATACATCTTATCATATGGGTATAATGGAATTCACCGTAATGGTGTCCCCACCGCAGAAATGAATTCCTTAATATGGCAGGAAAGCAGAGGTGTAGATAAGGTTGAATAGCCAAGGTCTATTACATTAGTTATTTCTCATCTCTAATCCATTAGAGTAATTATCACATATGCATATAACCTGAACAAGTTGTAAGTAAGACATAGTGATAACAAAAATCATCTTTCTTTGAATGCTTAACTACTTCCAAAATACTATGCTATTCATTGCCATTTAGCCACTAACAGTGTGTTAAACCAATAAAAAGCCGTATCTGGATTGGCAATCTCAATTTAAGCTAAAGTATGATGTTATTATGTATACAAATATACACCATGGCAGATTAGATAACAGTTGAACTGTTTCATTTCATCATCCTGTTTCCTGTCAGTTATCTCAAATGAGAAAGTGAGATTATGTGTGTGTGAAAATAGAACTGTAAAGTTACCATTTGGTTGGTTGGTAAACTAGCTTCTCGCCATTATTTCAGCTGTTGATTGTTTTATATTTGTGTGATAGTTAATGTTTAATTATTTTTTTAACTGTGCAAAAGATCTTAACCCCAAGAGAAGGACCAATAATTTAAATGATTTTATTATTATTTATTATTCATTGTAGAGTTATTCTCATTACATCATTTAACTTTTTTTATTAGTTTTATATGGGAATGATTAAATATCTACGCAGAAACAACAACCTCTAAAGGTTAGTTTTTATGATATGGAATGTAGCAAACCTGAAAGGATAGTTAGGCTGGATCTTAAGTTAATAGAAAACAAATAAATTTCTCTCTTAATTTCTTTGTACACATGTCTTATCACTTTCATATCTACACATGATTTAAAATTTTCTGAACTATTACTTTGTCATATCTATAACAGGAAGGTCCAGGAAAGGCGAATAGAAACACATAAAAAAAAATCTAACACATTTCGGCTTTTACAAAGAAAAAAAGGAACACAATTCACACTTTACAATGCTACCATTGGACAAAGTGGTAATTAATGGCTGCCTCTTGAAGAAATTTGATAATACTGCCCATTTCCCTGACCTAGGTTTCATTATATCAGAATTCATCAGGAGGGAGTGTGAAACGCGCAACACAACTTCCTAAAAAAGGAAACCAAAAAACATAAAAGAAAGAAAAAGGAAATTTGTTAGGAATGAAATAATATTTAGAAAGAAACATTTAAAAGGAATAACATAAAGGATAAATACAGGAAAGGAACATTCAAATAAATTGGCATCCTCATGTTTGGGAAAGCTGGAGAGTAACTGGTTTATAATCTATTGGAACAACCTTTTTTTATTTTGATGGGATCGTGCATTACCTGGGTTAAAATATGTTATTTTGATTTATTTTATTGCATTTTGTAACTGACCTTTTGGTTTGAGTGCTTTTTAGCTAATTATTTTTAAATATCTAAAAGTTTAGACACACCAAAATTTAATGAGATATGTTTTTATAAAATCTTATCGAGAACATAAAAACATCAAAACATTTTTAAGCACATTGTAGTATTTTTGGATTCCTAATACATACACAGAATAAAATATTTTTGCAAAATTAAATAGTTGGTTTATCTTTTAAATGTGTATTTTGGTGTATTTTATATACTGAAATGTGATTTAACGATAACATTCCAATAACAAAAACTGAGTTACCTCAGCCAATAAAATGTATTGCCCTTATGCAAAGAATATTGGTAAAATATGTTTTGAACCTGTTATTATAGCAGCCATATTGTGAATAAGTACAGAAGAAGAAAGATAATTTATGCCTGAGAAAAATTCTTTTTTTTTAACCTTTTAAATTTGACTTGATAGGCATTCAGAGATTTAACCATAATTTTTCTCTTTGTTACACTGTACTACTTTAGATAAAAGTAGGTGACCTGGTGGTCTAGGGGTAAGGTGTCAGAATTCTGTGCTGGGGTCCTAGGGTTCAATCCTTGGTCCCGGCACAGATTTATCTGATTGCCAAACCCTTCCTTCACCTTTAACAATACGTGTATTAATCACAACTTGTGAATGTGTGAAATGACAGGCCTCCACCATGGTTCATATCCCACGTTAAACTGTAGATCCTCCATTTTATCTCACAATCACCCTATTATTACACATTAGTGTAATTGCGTTCAACCCGAATGGGTAGTAAGATGCGGTGATAATGATAATAATTTGAATAAAAGTGGTTTTTATACCATTTTTAACCAAAAATAAATATTTTATTGACCAATTTACTGAAATCTAACTTTTTATTTAGCGAAATCCAATCATTTGACTTAACACAAATCATTGTCTCTACTCATAGGTATTCATTTATTGAAAAGTCTGTGAAAAGCTTGGAATTTATTTACGTGTTTGACTTATTGCTTATGATATGTTTCTAGCCAAGCAGAAGAATCTCGTCAAACTCCTCCTCATGCCATAATTGAGCCACCCTCGACTTCTACTGGAGATTCCCCGTCTCGCAAGACATCAAGTCCCAGGATGATTTCCACGGATAAATCTGAGAAGGGACAGAACAAGAGGTCAAAGGGGAAGAAAGATGTTCCCAAGTAAGGTTATACTGATGATGTCTCTCTTTTTTCCCCCCCTCCCCATTTTGGTGATATTGTGACAGTAAAACATGGCTGTTTTTTAAGGTTTTCTTTCTAGCATTTTACACTTTTTATTTTCTCTCAATCCACCAGAGAAAGAAATATTGTGGTCATAAAAAATACCAAACTCGAGATTTTGATAAATGTCTATGTTTCATGACCCCATGAAACCGACGATGCCTTCTGTTTGTATCTCAGCTTAGAGCCAAGACCATTTTACATATAGGGCTAAAATTGGGTAAATAAGGTTTACATTAGATAACCTCGAGGAGTTTTTGGAATTATATCTCTAACCCTCAAATTAAGGGTAGTTTACTGAAACACAAAAAAAAGAAAGAATCAATTTTCTTAAAATCCACTCAAATGGTTTTGATTAATATTCTTATCCAGGCACTTTTTAAGACCACTACCTTTCAGGATAAACAAAGTGTACATGAAATTCAACATGGAAGACATAAAATACGAATAAAAACAAATACTATATGGCTTTTATGGTTTATGGAACTTAATATTATTGACTCTTAAAGAAAATTAGTTGCTACTGCTCAATTCCTCCACCAAAGTTGTATTCCATCATAACTCTTCAGGTGGGAGTTTGGACTATGAAGCGCAGTTTCATATTGTATGTTTCTATTCATATTTCCCTTAACTCATTCCAAATTTATAACAATTTCTTGGAAAAAACAAACAAACAATAGTTTCCTTGTAAAATTGAAATTAAAATTAAACAAATGGTTGTCGTTGGTATAATCAACAAGGATCTGATTGGTCCAGCCCATCTACTTGTTTTTTTATTACAGAGTGTCACGAGGAACCAGCACTACAGAGGATAAAGAGTATAAATCTCCCTATCTCATGAAACCATGTGGTCCAAACCGGCAACTTCAGAAAGGCCCAAATGATGAATTGCTTCTGTAAGTTCTGTCAATTTAAGCCTCCATGGCCATAAATATTGTGTGACAGTGTTTTTTTGAAGGGGGGAAATTATTAATACAAATAAACATGGATATTATTATTATTATTATTATTATTATTATTATTATTATTATTATTGTTTCTATTTGAGGTACTTAACTTGCACTTTCTGAAGCGACTGAATATATCAATCTATGACCTGTGCAGGATTCTGAACGTCCAAAATTAATTCTGGATGTTAGATGTTCCTGAAATTCAGGCAGGGAAAATTATTTCCCTGATTTTTCTGGAAAAAAATTATATTAAATGGTTGAAAAAAGGAATGTCTATCATTGTCACGTTTAAAGTTGGGTCGAATCCACTATTTTATGAATTCGAATCTCTAATATACCTTTGAATCTCGAATTTGGATCTTGGAAAAAATTATGAACATAAGAGGAAATATAAATTTAATAGTATTATATAAAATACAAATAGTAACTAAATGTTAACATTCTTTCTTATAATTAATTCATTATAGCACTAATACATTCAGTTAACTGTTAAATTTCTGGTCAGGGAACTGGTTGTTAATGTCATGTTGATCCTTTAAAGATAATCTAGAACAGACACAACACCCAGCCCCACTCCAAACATTAATTTATCACTGTGAAAGGGGAAACCCACATTTTACCAATGATTAATTTTTTGGTCGTACTGGGAATCAAACCTAACACTCCATGCTCAGTAGAGATAAATTTTGTGTTTTTTAATAAATGGAATTTGACTATTGCTACCTGAATCAGTTACTACTTTGTATAATGCATTATTCTCATGTTAGATCAGATCGCAACTAACAGGAATATTGGGGTTTGAATCTTGTTAGGGTAGTTTTTACTAAATGGTTTCCCAAACTTTTACCATACATATGGGGGTGCATTTTCCAAGAAGTTATACCTTCTCAATCCCATTAGCATAATTAATTTATGTGTATAAACTGTACGAGTAGTAAAACACAGGGGGAAACCAAGAAACAACTTGCGTTGAGTCATTGACAACATTAACAGGCCTCCTACACTTAAAGTGAGGAGTTTAATCTTTGGATTCTTACCTAACATAGTTTTCTGCGTACACATATGGAGGCAAATCCAACATGCTAGTTACTTGCTTTGGTGGCCACATGGTCTAAGGCATCACTCTTGCAATAGGCTAGACTGCTGATAAAGAGAAGATTGTAGTTCAAATCCCAGTCAGGTGTACTCAGGGTCGTTTTCCATGGCTTCTCCCTCCTCACAAATGTGGGTACACTTCCTCTAAATTCAACCTTTCTTATCCCCAGATACTTGGCCTAGTTAGTTCATATTCATATAGCTTTAACAGATATCAAAACTCTATGCTAGGAAAAAAAAAGCTCTTAAATATAATATTTGTATTTTTTTTAAATTTAGACAAACATAAGCTATTCTTTGATTATGACATTTTAGAGAAATCTGAAATCAAGAGAAATAAGAATTGTTGTCATTCTTAGTGCTGATTTAAATTTGGCAGGTTATGGGATAAATTTTTGGAAGGCTTATAATTAATATTAAGGTAGTAAATAAGTCATTAAAACGGTTGAAAAATAGAATGTTTGAATCTGTACAGACTAGTAAATGAACCAGTATGTAACATAGTTGGAAGCAAACACTTACTATAAATAATTAATAAGTGACACAAAAATGTTAGAAACAATATTTTGGTCTGTAAAAGGATAAAAAAAATTCAAACCCCAAATAAAATAATACTCACAAAGCTGGTTACAAGGTCTTTGTATAATTTTTGGTTTTGCATTTTTTTTAGAAACACATTGTCCCAGCAAGTTTAATAAAGTGATATAGTTATTTTTTACCTATATCGTCTGAGTACATATTTGAGTTATATTTGGACATTAACTATTGTTAATGGGATAAAGTTGGGTTGGGGTATGCGAATTTTTAACTTCATTTTGAATATTCGTTTACTTTAACTTCAATTGAAAGTAAAATTCCGGCGCTGACAAATACGAAGCTTCGCCAAAAAATATTTTAAGTTAAAACACACAAAAATTGTTTATTTTCTATTGTTATTTACATCATAAATAAAGGTTCACATAAATAAAATCTAAAATAATTAAATTACATTTTGTGTTAATAACTTAATTTACCATTTCAAGACGAAAATAATATAATATTATATTTATAACAATACAGTGTAGAAACACTATACAATAATGGAAAGTAATTGATAGTGAAGGAAGCCAACCTGAAAGGATAGTTAGGTTAGGCCTAGATAGAAAAACACACTTCTTTCTTCATTTATTCTCTTCTCAAACTATTCCACTACATTACACTTCACATATTGTCACATTTTCAGAGATGTTCCTTTATAGCATTATATTAATTGGTATCTTACATTTATGCAAAGTGTCCAACACCTTAGTTCAGTCGGTAGCGTGTCTGCCTACTAAGCTAAGGGTCCTGGGTTTGATTCCCATCATGGCCGAAAATGTATCATTGATGGAAATATGGTTTTACACTTTCACATTGATAAATTAATGACTGGGGTCTGGATTTTGTGGCTGTTCTAGTCTTAAGTTATATTATAAGGCATATGAAGCTACAACAGGCCTGACAGACAATCCGGTAGTGGGAAATATATGGCTTGAGTAAAAAAACTGACCCAGGCCACAGGCTGGAAACAATAATGGATGTAACTATGTAACATTTATGCAAAGTTTATTATTTGTATCCAACATTAAGCATTTTTTTAAATATTCAAACCTGGATTCAGCTTCAGGAATATCTCATATTACTTGCTTGCTTCGAATTGAAAAAGTTGATTTGGCACACCCCTATGGGATAGGAATGAGGAAGGTATGGTTTTTATGCGAGGGGGATAAAAATTACCCTCCATACATCTGACCTGGATTCAAATCGCAACAGGCAGGTCACATTATTATCAGGTGAACTTTTTTACTTTGCGTTCATAATTCAAACATCTAATTTAATTTACCTTTGCAGAGTTGATTATGTGACTTGGAATGGAGCAAATCCTGATCTATTGAATGATAACGGCAGAAGATGTCTGGCCAAGGGTCCCGAAGCGTCTTTGCTACGGGTGCGCTCGTACCAGCCTAAGGGTCCTAACAGTGAGTTACGCAAGGGCCCAAAGATAGGTCTTGCAAAAGGCAGCATCTACTCTCAATTGTCAGAGACGATTGAAGAGTCTCGTGGGAAATAGCATTGGTATTGCTGCCTTGGTTAGGTTGGCTTATTTCTAGTCTTATTTTATGTCGATCAAATCATATTATTAGCTTTTGATTAGGTTCAAGTTTGTTAATATATAACTTTAAACTATTTCCTTAGTATTATTATCGTTGTGCATTTATTCTAAGAACATAATCACATAATTATATTGCTAAGTAATTAACCTCATTCATCAAGAGACAAGTTATTTCGTTAATTAGGGTGGCCACTGATTGAGAAAACCAGCAATTATATGCTTAAACTGTGTGCATTGAGGAAAAAAACGCAAAAAAAAGTACTTAAATTTTTCTGTTTTTCAGGAATTAAAAGGTGAGGACTATTCTAAATATCTTCTAGAGGCATCATATTTACTAAAACTTTCCAGTTTTAATCATTTTCTAAAACTGTTTTCTAATCCTTCTACACAAATTAATAAAGTGCCGCCATACTGGATGTAGCACATGAATGTTTAGAAAAGTTATTCAGAAAATAGGCACAAACTAATATATGTTATTTTAATTTTAGAAAAGTTATTCAGAAAATAGGCACAGACTAATATATGTTATTTTAATTCACCTTAGTCTTGAGTTGTACTGGACTACAAATGTCATTCTCAGGTTGTCGAAATTGAAGGATCTATGGTTATCTTCCAGCAATTTTTTATACCTCGAAAAGCTGCGTTCTACATCAACAGATGTGATGGGAGCATACTTGATGTGGGGAAAATCGTTGGCTGTTAAATCCTCCTCAAATCCATCGATGGGATATTTATTATCACAGAGTATATCTCAGATTTGACACAAAGTTTTATACCCGGTATTCTTATCCAGCACTTTTTTCAGTTTACACGCAATAGCTGTAGCAATTTTTCCACGAGCTTTGTTAACACCATTCTCCAACTGTTTGACTAGTGAAATGGAATCTACCATTGCCTCTTCCCTTTTTTCCATTGATGTGATAGTTGTCAACAATAATGCAAAGTTCGACTTAATAAATGCCAAACTGCCCTCCATGTTTGGCTCAGAGAACATATCTTGAGCAATTTGTATTGAAGCAATTTCTTCACAGTCAAAACTCTGTACTATTTGTTTCACTATCTGGAAATGTTCAAAATAATACAAGCATGCATTTAACCATTTGCCTCAGTGTGTGATGATAGGTTGTGATGGTAACACAATCTCTGGTGCTTCTGCTTTGAAATGTGCAGCTCATGAGGGTACTTTTAAGAAAACCTTTTTAACATTTGCCACAAGCCTGTCTACGTTGAGATAATTTGCTCGCCCTTCTTCACAAACTTTAAGTAAACCATGTGCTTGGCACATAACATATGCCATTTTATAGAAGTGCCTTCAGTGAATTAGCTGCTTGTACCATGTATGGTACTGCATCACTTAGAAATAAAAGCACATTGTCATGTTTTATCCCCTCAGGCCACAGAAGAAACAGCACTGTCAAACTTTTTGGACATTGTCGAGTAATTGGCCTTTACTAATACTTCGGTGGTCAATAAATATATTTCACCTGGTCCATCCAATTCTAATGTTCCAATCACAACATTGGCTACATAGCGCCCCACAGCATCAGTGGCCTCATTGATAGAAACCCATAGCTTCTTCCCGCGAGTACCGCACCTTATTTTATTTAAAGTTTCTTTGTAACATTATGGTAAATAATTCTTACGTAACGTTGACTCGTTTAGTATTTCTTGGTTTGTGTATTTTTTCCAAAAAATGCACAAATTTTTGTATTAGACAGTTTCTATAGTGGAATGTTTGCTGACACTAACATGCCACACAATTCTTTATTAAACTGTGAGGACTTGGTGGATGTTGAAGCAACAGAAGGTAGCAAGCGTTAAACTGCTGCTTTCTTTGATGCACACTCAAGAGAATGCACATTCTTCTCGTGACCAATATGCTCTGTCACAGTAAACTGTCTTTCAGCCGATACTTTGATTTCGCATAAATTACAATATAGTATTCTTCCATTAGTATAAAACACACTATCACACCAAACTCGGCTACTATTTATTAATGATGTGCGAAGCTTTGAAAAGTCGAATTTGAAGTCGAAGGTCAAATCTCCTTCGACATCTACAATAACCTTTGCATATTCGAAAAAATTTGAAGCAAGGATAAAACTTCAATAAACAATTATCAAATGATTTAAATTTATCTTACTAAATATTATGTATTTCAATATTTGATAAATTTAACACCGACTGGTACTTTAACTACCATAATGTAAACATAGATCAAAAGCGGGTAAGTAAATGTTAATATATTATATTCACTATCGCCAACATAATTTTGTAAAAAATAAAAATACATATAAAGAAATAACACAAAGGTGACTGGTATGAAGCAGAGAAATCGCCTTAGTTGTGCTATCATGCCAGCTCGTGTTTAATGTTTAGTCCATAATATTCTATCTCTTTGAAATTATCTGTGACAAATTTACAAGTGTATTTTGTCACATAAATTTTTCAGAGCTTCTTTCCGTTTTCTTTATTAATCAAAATGTCTGATACAGAAAGTGGGAAACGTAAACACAATTTAATTTATGATTATTAACATAAAAATGCAGATAAAAAGACATGTATGTATAAAGTTTGCAAAATAATTTTATCAGCTCCACGATGTAAGTAAATATTAAAACTTTATTGATAATTTACTAAGCTTATCAGTAAGCCTGTGTGCATTAATTATTAATATAGGCCTTCAATTTCGACTTTTCTTCGCTAGTTTCAAGCTTCACTTCGACTTCACTTCGCATTTAAAAAGTTGCCTTCGCACACCCCTACTATTTGTATTATATGAACTGACACACTAGCTTTAATTTTAGGTATTTTCAAAGAGGCGCTGAAGCGATACAGTGTACTGCACACCAAACTACAACTATCGTAACACAAACTGCACACTGTGAACTGTTCATGGAAAAACCATGCCTTTCCCTTCCACCCTAACAGCTGTATGCACCAGAGAAGTTTTTGTGACTCAAGGTAACATTCCAGCCATTTCATTCCGCAAATAACTTGCTTCCAGCAAAAGCGAGTGTAGGCCTGTCTTTGTCTAGCCAACTAACCTTCAACCAGTTAGTTATTAGCAAAATAATATGATGTTGAAATATTTTATTCCAGTATTTTGAAATAAGTGTTTTTTTATTAACTACTTAAGGCTTGAAGACAAATTTTCATAAAATAATATGGCAACATGACAAAATGACCTGAAATGACAAAATTCTTATAAAAAAGACCAAATAATTCTCCAAAATCAAAGCAAATGCCCTTGATATTGAAAAAACAGCAAAAAATGCAAAATAAAAATTATATATTTGTAAACGGGATGTCCTCAACAGATTTGATATATATTAGATCATTGCACCAGACTGCTCAATAAAAAGATGACGTGTCATCAACATCCTAGTCCTACACATTTGTATACATATCATTGTTTAACTTGTATATTCTCTCCTTGTGGCTTAGCGCACATCACAAGTGGAAAAATGACTATCTGATCCAGAGCTTTAAAAAAAAGTTAGTGATGCGGAGTAATTTTAAGGTTGTATCGTGTATTTTTATCCATTTTTTTTAGGGTTAAGGAGAGGTCCTCTTTATGGTGGCTCGTGGTGAAGTCTCCTAACTAGAAATGGCTAGGATTTTTTTTTAACAAGGACTATCTTGAAGTAATTCCAACAAATGTTTTAAGACATAATTGAATTGTAGGTGGTATGAATTAGTTAAGTCTACTGACCTAGGTATTGAGTAGAAATGTCTTAACAAAACTTGCTCAAGTACTAACATTTGGTGGTGTGTTTATTGGACATCTTTCAGATAACATTTTCATTCAGAGTTTCACAACCAGAGGTAAATTATTTTTTTAAATTGAGTTGTTTTTTTTACCAGGAAAACTTATGCTGGAATTTTATTCTGGATTTTGAGTGGCCACCCTGTTAATGCATATAATGGTAAATTAGATATTTAATATTAATACAATTTATTTGTTTAATTTTTTTTATAATATTGATTTGTTTGGTAAACTTTACCTAGAATTATATGTAACTCATAAAGTGTAAAATAGTGAAATATCACAATCGTGTTGAATTGTACACATAGGCTCAAATATATTCTGTAATCCTTTTGTGGTCATAAATTCAAATAAAATAAGAGTGTATTTATTAATATAATAGTTTTTGTTATTAATATACGATATTTATGATACAGTGCAAATTTGTTTTGTTTATAAATTGGTTTATATTTCTTCTAATGGAAATATTTACCAAACCTATTTGTTATGATTTTTTTGAAATGTTATTGTTTTCTTAAAAAGACAAGAACCTGTTATTTTTATACTTAAAAGTGAAAAGGCAATTTTTTAAAGTTTAATTTAGTTTAATTTCAAGTTAAACCTGATAAAATAAAGGAGAATTATTAAAAGGCATCAAAAGTTTTTTTTCTACACATTTTTAAATTAGTTAACAATGAGGAAGCCTGATGGCTAAATAATTTTACAATGATAAATTTATAAACATAAGAAAATATCAAGCATAAAAGTGAAAATTGTAGGTGTTTATACAAACTAATTTTTTTTTAAAAATGGCTTATCATTTGAAGGAAACAAAATGACCAAAAGCTAGCAATTAGTCAGTATGTAAAATTGAGCAATGCAAGCAAGCTGGAGACTACAATTTAACATGTGATAGAAATTTGATTGGATAGAAAATAAATGAAAAATCTAAAATCTATAAAAATTTAAATTCATCACAATTTGTTTTGAAAGTAATGAAATTAATCATGGCTGTTAAGGTCTACGTAAATGTGTTGGCTTTTTAGGTTTGAAAGCCTCTCCTATACTCCAAAGTAACTGGATATTCTAAATGTAAAAATGTTAATCTAGATACTATTAATAGGTCTATATTTTGCTTACTATAAATATAGATAATATATGGCCGTGTGATTCTGCTTTCCTCTGAGCTTATTTGGTCTTGCTTTGATACCATTTCTTTGAAGGTAATCACATTTTGTAAGGAAGAATTTGTCCTTTAATGCCAAAATTATTCTGTGATTGTTTCATGGGAAAACCCTGTATTCATTAAATTTCACCATTAGAATACCATTTATGAATGTTAAAAAAAAGGTATTTATTAGGTATGTGCGAGAAATGAAAATATCTCAATTGAGACGAAAGAAAAAAATATATCGATCTCGTCTCAAACGTTAAAAATTAGTCTTGAAATAATATATAAAGAAAATAACCACATTAAAGAAATTCACAAACCAAACTGAGAATTTATTATATATAATACCTTAAAGACCCCAAACATAGGCCACTTTTTTCCCTCCTAAAACATCTTCATTAAAAAATGTTTTGGTTATACTCTTTCTATATCAAACCTTGAAATTATAAACTATTACACTACAAAATTAAATTATGAATGGTAATACATGGCAACTATCACTTTAGCATTTAAGATGTTTGCGAGTTATATGTTAAGTTTTTTTTACTTTCAAAGGAAGTTTTCTCATTTTGTGTTTTGATATTTTTTCATAGTAACGTTATGAATTGAAAATGTAGTTCTCGCACATCTCTAATATGTATTGTCTTATTTATATCATACAAGTAAATATGGCATTAATTAAAATTTAATCATATTGAGTGAGTTTAAGAAAAAGGGAGGGACAGTTGTATTTCCTTTTACAAAGCAAAACAAGAATATACTTTAAATTTAATATTTACTGAGTGAGCCATAAAGTTGAGTGCCATATTATATTTTTGCTAATAGAATGCTTACAACCAAATTGAGGTCCATTTGTAAATAGGCAAATATTTAAATAATCACTTCTCCTGCCAAATAAGTCACTTAAACTTGAATCAATTAAGTGTCATAAGATGTAAACAATCTTTAAAATCAAATGTAGCATTAAATTTATTGGTAATATAGCTCTATACTAGTTTAGAGCAATATATCTAATTTGCTAATGTTAATATATGCTATTAAAAACACACAAAATAATGTTTTATTCCAAATTATTTGTAGGTGTGAATTAATTATTATTGTAACTCCTGTTTTATGTATGAATTTTGCCTTACACTATATAGCCAGATCATCTTCCCAGCCTGTGGCCGGGCCAATTTAGTAAAATGCTTCAATCTCCCTCTGTCCTTCCATCATTCTTCTTCTCTCATTCACACTCTTGCTGATATCTGCTTTTCCCATTACTATCATTCTCCTTCGGATTATTTTCTTTTCCATCCTCATTACATCCATACCGTCTTACTCTTGCATAATATACTATCTAATGTATCCCGACTCTTGCCTAAACAACTTCACTGGATATCACCTCTGAGGTAACTGCATGGTTACTATCGGAAAACAGCCTTATCAATCTCCCCTCAAATATAATACAAGTTTCACAACGTTGGTTAGTCAAGGTTGCCAGTAGCTCTTTCTTACCCTAGCACACCACCTCCCAACATAGCTGAGAGTGAGGAGATTTGGCAACATTTAACTGAGAATAAGCGAAGAGAAAGCTTTTCTCTATAAGACCTGCAGTTCCCTCAGCAATGATATTGGGTTTAGCATACTCCTCAAAAACTTCATTATTTTAAGATTCAATTAAGGAACCATTTATTTCAACAAAAATCGCTCTTTTCAAAGAGCTGCACAGCCTCTAAATAAATTCATAGTATTATGAATTGTAATTTTATGTAGTGTACTGCAGTCAACATTCCATAACTTTGTGGGTGTAAAGTGTATTCCGCAATATTTTGAAACCAATAAAAAAAATGTATGGTGTTGTATTATGAGTCTTTTAAAACTAAGGATGTAAAAATAAAGTGCAAATTACTGTAGATAAGATTTACTTTTTTTCAATTCTAACAATTATTTTTAGCCAAAATTTCAAAAATCTAACATCACATAAACATGTTAATACATTTTTAAAACAAAATAGTAGAAGACACTAAAATATTTAACATGTGACTATATTTTATAATTTATGAATACATGATTTTGTTAAAATAATTTTACAAGCAATTGACCTAATAAACTCGAAGAGAAAAGTTATTAAAAAATTCCATTAGCTCAAGAGTGAAAACAATTGTATTAAATGTGGGTTTAGTTGTGATATTATAAAAACATTGACCCAAACTCATTGTAATAATATATTGTGACATCAACACTCATTGGCTTTTACATAAAAACCACTGCAAACAACACAAGCTATTACATCAATTTTTACTTAATAAACATATTAGTCACACATGATTTATTTAACACAATCATTGGTCTGTGGTTCATAAAATACTCCAGGGAAAAAGTTATATCACATGATTATCAAGATATAAGAGAATTTATCCACATGGGAATGTTAAATATCTGAATTTTAATCAATTCACTACATTCTAAAATTTCTTGGAAATCAAATTAAATAATTGCATTAATTTAATATAGTAAGTATAGTACAAAACTTAACACATTTATCATCAAATGCCATTATTAATAAGAAGATTGGCTGCCGATCAGCTAAGTTACCTGACCCAAATGGAATAACTCAAATATTGATTTTAATTATTTAATTTTCTTATCACAGTTCATCTTCATTCAGCAACATATTAGGTATTCCCTCATTGATAGGGAACTTTCTTCCAGACTCTGGGCAGATCAATTCACCATCAATTACTTCAACCTGTAATTAAGTAAAAAGGTATGGATTTATTCTAAGAACTAATCGATGTTTTTCTTAGATCATTTTAATTTGAATCACACAAGAGAACAGCAGCTTGAATATATGCACACCTGCATGAAATTCCATGGTGAGCTCTCAGATACCGGCCAAATTTATGATATTTTGAATTTTTACTGTGAGAATACTAATTGCCATATGCTACTTTTGTTTTTGTGTATAATAGTTATTTATGATCTTTTGGATCCTATGTGAACTTTATTTATCTTTATAAAATGAGATTTTAAAAACCTTCATATGGTAGTTTTTGTATATAAAACTTTTTTTTTTCCAATTGTATATAGACAAAATACATTTTTTCTA
This sequence comes from Timema shepardi, assembly GCA_902151425.1. Taxonomy (NCBI): domain Eukaryota; kingdom Metazoa; phylum Arthropoda; class Insecta; order Phasmatodea; family Timematidae; genus Timema; species Timema shepardi. Next base: position 29,520 of record CABFVX010001340.1, on the reverse strand, counting down.
AAGTTAGTAATACAAATTTTCTTACCAAAGCTGGGGAAAATGATCCTAAATGAATTACAAAATACAGAATGAACAAAAATTACATTTCAGTCTTAAGTCTAACAATAATTGGCTTTAGTATGGTAGAGAGCAAAGCGATTTGGCACACACAGTGCTACATTACAATTTTCACAGAACCATCTAGTTTCTTTTCTTACTCTTTTATCACATTGTTTCTTTGATTTGTCAGAACAAACCTTACCCACTTAAGTAGGATTAGATTTTTTGTTTGTTGGTGGATTTTTTTTTGGGAAGTGGGGGGGAAGTGACATGCAAACGAAAACTATTCCTAAACAAATGTTTGTTGTAAATAAACAAGCCAATACTAGGCCTAAGTATGTGTTGTTAGTTTTATAAACATTAATACCTATATAATAAAGAAATATTATCGGACAGATTAATATAACTATCCATTTCATCAGGTTTAAGTTCTGAACTGGAATTATCTAATAATATTGATTCAATGTTGGAATCGTCAAGCAAATTTAAGTTCAAGAAAGCCATTTTGCTATGTACCAAAGATACGCTAGGAGAAAGTTTATTCAAAATATGAGAGCTGCTGTCATCTAATAATGTTTTATGAACTAAGACGGTCTTAGGAAATATTCACAGAGCACTATACCCGAGTGAATCTCTGGATCTCACGTGTATAAACATATAAAAGTGACCCCAAGTGTAGCTTGGGCATGGTGATATGTACGCTAGGGCATGGTGTTCAATTTGTCAAGAGTAAGAGTGTAAGAAATCTACTTTTTCAATTCGAAGCAAACTCTAATAGAGTTTAATAAATATTTTCGAAGACAAATCGGTTTGAATATTTTTTGTTTTATGCTTGAAAAAATATATTGTGGTTAATTATATAACTTCATTTACTAAAATTACTTGGAAAATGTTTTATCGCATAATTGTTTGTAAGATTTAGTTTTATAAATCAAGTTATCACAACCAATTTTTGCTTACTTCAGATTTTTGTCTCACTGAATGTGTATGGTCACATAATGGCCAGGATTCTTTTACATGCCACAATAAACATGGGACCGACAGTTTTACTTTCCTTTCGAAGAATCTTTGTGCTGCAAATTTTTATTTCACAAGAAAAACCTGTCAACATCAGCTGGGTTTGAACCCACAAACTTCAGGTCTTGAGGTTGACTGAATTTATGTACCCAGGGCAAAATTTGAACTCTGGATATTTGGCTTTATGAACCAGTGCTCGATTGTAGAATATACAAGGTCTTGTCGTAGCTCAAAACAAATTTCTGTATAAACATCGAAACACTCCATTTACCCAGAAAGATATTTGACTGATCACACTTTAACATATCTTATAAGATAGGGCCATACTGTAATTAATCAAGATAAGACTGCTAACTTGGTTCCACTATGGTGTAGCATATAAGATAGGGCCATAGTATAGCCATCCATGGTAAGACTGATTTATACTTTTCTGGAAAAAGTGAGTGTACATGCACTCAGTATATAATATGTTCCTGGAATTGGAACTATAGGGTTAACTAACTTATTTCACCCGCTTCGGTGGTCGGAGGGACTAAAGCTTCACTCGAGTGTTAGACTGGCCTGCTAATGATGGAGAGATCGAGGTTCGAATCCCAGTCCGGTTTAGTGAGGGTGGTTTTTCCTAAATGGTTTGCCACTCTCCTTCCACTCAAATGTGGATAGATTACCTCTAAAATGCTTTCTTTCTCATCCCTGCCCCATTAGAATAATTATCATATATGTGTACAAACTGAACAGGTAGTAAGACGTAAAGATAACATTACATATAAAAAAAACTATTTCCTTACCTCCAACAATATATGATGCACCTTTTTTAAAAAATCTTCATCATTTTCAAATTCACTAATCACTGTCTGAGGTAATCCTTCACAATGCCCAATCTGGTTAAAGTTGAACAAAGAGATAATAATTAAAACCATATATAAATATGTTTAAATTTATAATTATTCTGTTATCAGAGTTAACACACAATTGGGTAAGTTATATTTAGTTTTAAAAAATATAGGTACAACAAATATGCAAATAATGAAGTCAGGAATATCTAAGTCAAGATTCAATATTTGTTCAAGTATGGCTCCCTATTTGCTTGCAAAATGAATCACCCTGAAGATCACAGTTATTATAAACAAATCTTAGGAGCAAGCAGTATAATAATGATAACCAGAACCAAAGTTTAAATCTATTAATTGTCGCTATTAATTGTTCGCTAATGGCACTTACTTGTCGGTTTGGGCAACAGGAGTAAATGGAGTAGGGCAAATTAATAGCACCTAGGTGATTGCAAATGGTATTTAATTAGAAAAAATGTACTAGTTTGAATGATTAACACTCAAGCATATTAATGTGATGAAAAAAATCTTAAATTTATAATAAGTAAAAGTTAAAACGATCAAAATGTGTAAGTGAAACCATTGTGCTGGCAACTGGCGTAGTAAGCAAACCTTGTTCGTTTCTCAGTCAAAGTCCCCTTGTACTTGCCTTTCACTCTCTTCTGTCTCTTGGCATGGTGAGCCCTAAATTCGATTTGTTCCAAGTTTATATATGATCCAAAGTATAGTCGTCGAGTTGCTCTTTACAACCTCCACCACAATGCACAATAGATAAATAATAACTTGAAAATATTATCATCCCCTTGGGACTATTGAGATACTCCACCTAAACACCTCAATGCTAAAAGCCCTACCAATCGAATATGGTTACACATGAAAGTTCCCCTTATTCTCAACAAAACACGCTGAGTGGACATTAAGCCATACAAATGGTTTAGAGAACAATGTTTTGATTTGGTATTTGTATGCTGCCCACACTAAATGGTTTAATTTGACATTGCTTCATATCTCATAACAAGTACAAGAGTGGCCTGGGTCACTTTTTTTATTCAAGCCATATATTTTCTACTACCGGCTTGCTAGGCCTGTCGTAGCTTCATATTCCTTATAATCTAACAAGACTAGGACAGGCACAACATGCAGTCTCCGGCCATCACTTTATCAATGTGAAAGGATAAATCCGTGTTTCATCATTGATAAACTTTCAGCCATGCCAGTACTCAAACGCGGGACGCTTATCTCAGTAGGCAGACATGCTACCGACTGAGCTAAGGTGTCAAGACTATAAACCATAGTAAAAAAAAAGATTGGATTTTGGTATAAAAATTTGTTAATTAAAATATTTATTTCTGGTTAAAAATGGTAACACATCAACATTTATTTTAAGTGGTATAGTGCAATAAATAGACAAATTACAGCTATATATTTAAACCAGTAAACCCTTGAGAAACTTTCTCACATTCAACCTCCTTCACCCCTAACCCTCTTTCCCT
>CABFVX010001340.1:0-26120 GCA_902151425.1 Timema shepardi | reverse complement strand
CCCTCTTTCCCTCCCCCCCAAAAAAAGATCTAGTCTTTTGTTGGGTTTTTGAAATTAAATACTCAGCAAAGTGTATACACAAAATAGCAAAGAGAGTTTATTTTCGGTAGTTGATATAAAAATATTGTTAGATTTTTCTTTTAACTTAAATTTTAAACATACAATGTGTTTTAACATAAACTGAGTATATTATGTCACAAGTCTGTAAAAAATCCTATCCACTGATACCTTATTCATCGCCGTAGGCTTTGTATTAGTTGAGAAAAAGGGAAGTTGACAAAAGAAATAATATCAATCATCTAGAATTTAGATTTTTGTTTTAACTTAAATTTTAAACAATGTGTTTTAACATAAAATGAGTATGCTATTTCATAAGTCGGTAAAAAATCCTATCCGCTGATAGCTTATTCATCGCTGTAGGCTTTGTATTAGTTGAGAAAAGGGGATTTTGACAACAGAAATAATATATAGGATACCTAAAAAATAAAATATATAAGGTTAAAAAAATTATATAGCTTAATTAGACATGGTTTATTTTTCTTCTGTATTTGGTTACAATATGGCTGTTATAGTAGCCAGTTATAACACATCTTTTACCAATGTTACTTGTTTGATGGAACCTCATTTTTGTAATTTGAATTAATCAATTTCCCAAAAATATTTAATTTCATGTGTGTAAGCTTATTATGAATCCAAAAATGCTACAGATTTACTTTAAATTAGTTTTGATAGCCATATATGGTTCTAAAGTTTGTATAACCATGTCTCACGAAATTTTGATGTTCCTATCAATTATTGATGGTTTAGTTTGAAAGGTGAAAGCGATTATAAGAGAAGTACAGCCAGATGACATCTAGCCTCCCCGGCTGTTAATTCATCACTGTGAAAAGGGGGAACTCACATTTCCCCAATTATTTTTTCAACCATGCCAGGAATTGAACTCAGGATCCTTATAATAGTAGACAAAACACGCTACCGATTGATCCAAGGTGTTGGACCTATCATTAAGTGTATTAGGTTTTGATGATCAGTAGATTTAGACAAGTGTAGGAATGTGGTGCTGATATTTCTTAACAATAATAGAAAGAGCATGTATTTATTGCACCGAAAGAGAATAAACACCATTTGAAATTTTTGAAAGGATGAAAACAAAACAATTTAAACTTGAGGTAGGAGTGAGTTCAAATTTTTTAAATTATTATTTTATAGAGAAGTGATTGTCACAGACCTAAATTAGGTTAATCTAAAATATTATATGTTATACTCGGGATAAAATAATTGGAGGAAAAATATAATTTACTCTAATATAATAACCAAAATATTGGACAATGCCTGATGCTTGCTGTAGAAATATAAATACTTTTAACTTTAAAATACAAAAATTAAACATAAAAGTTACTTACACTTTCTGCCGCCTTATAAAATGCACTCCAGTCCAATTTTGGAATAATTCGTACTAGGAATTCTGGGTTGAAATCTATTTCCGAGACTTGTACATCCTTTGCCTGAAAATGTCATCAACAAATTCCCATTAGATTGATTTAATAATTACCTACACTTAAAGGATCTAATTAGAAGTCTGGGAAAGTTCCCAAAACTAAGCCAACTACTTTATAAGCTAATATCATTTGGATCTCCTTCGATGGTCACATGTCCTATAAGACCTTACTTTCGTGTTGGACTAGACTGCAGATGAAAGGAAGATTGGGGTTTGAATCCCAATTGGGTGTACTGAGGAAGAATTTCCCAAAATGGTTTTCCACTCTACGTCCACTCAAATGTGGGTACAACTCCCCTAAATCCAACCTTCCTCGCCCCTAACTCGTTAGCATGATTCGTTCATAAGCCTATAAACTGGAAGTGAAGAAGCTAAACTGCTAAAAAAAACAATTTGAATACCTAAACGAAAGAGATTACTGAATTTTTTTAGGTACTTGCAGTTTGACCATTATTCACATTCAGTGAGATTAGGTTGGCATATTAAGGAATTTTCATTTTATTAAAGATTTTTTCTCTGCAATTCAAATTTGACTAAAGACAATATTGTATTATAGATGTATAAGGCTTCCATCGAGACTGACAAATGTTAAATACATTCAAATATATTGTTACTGTATGTGTAACTGAAAAATTGATGTTATCACCAAGAACACCACTTGGACATGAGAATTGAACATTTGACTTTGTTCAACTACCACTGAGCTATCCAGGTTTTTCTAATTTCTAGGCTTTATTCTTTAAACTTGTCACTACTATTATACAAACCACAACCCCACCGTCTATTCAAATAGATTATAAAGGCATCTTTTAAAATATTGTACTCAATTATCATGTCAAATTCTTTTCTATCCCTCTCCAGTGTCTCCTTTATCTTGATATAAATTTCATTATTTTTTTTTCAACAAGTATTGTCAGTTGTCCATGGCAAAATTATACCATAGTAATCAAACTGAACCTGGTGTATATTTTCATCATGCTTCTGTTCCGATATTATTCAAATCATAAACTTTTGCAGTCAACAAACTTTATGTGAAACTAGACTATTTCAGACCTCACCTCTATTTTTAATGGATACCCTACAGATACCCCTTTTATACACTTAGAAGTCAACATATTATGTGTCAGTAATTTCATTGTGACAGTTAACAACTGTAAAATAACAAGGTAAAGATTGATAAATTGGGTAAAAATTTAGTAAGGTGCTCCCGTATCTATCGCGGGTATATAAAATTCTTTTAACTTGTATCAAGGAGCACAGATAATAGTAATGTCAACAAACGAATCAGAGATACAAGATCACAGATTAGGCTACTTTATAAACATAGAATATATAGAGGATACACAAACAAAGAAGTGCCTGGAACAACATCATAGACTACTTTCTATAAATGTTGTGGCTCAGCTAAAACAACAATTTAATTGGCAATAATGACATTACCATAGAGAAAGTTATCATCTACATTTAACTGACATCTTTCATAACTAAGCGTTCACTTTATTAGCTGACTTTGTCATAACTAAAATAAATAATTCTCAATAATATATTATTACATAAAAAAATAACTATTTGGATTGGAAGGAATTTTTATAAATTCTAACTATTTAGGTAATAATTGATACCCTCTACTTTATAATTAGTATTATATTTTAACGGTATTGGTTGTATCTAACAAAAGGAACAGCAAAATATCACACGAATCGACGTATGTATGTATTCAAAAAGTTTTAGTAGCGTTTGCTATTTTGCCAGATACGGTTCTTCCTATTATAAACCTTCCATTTAAGTATTATTTCTTATGATATCGTTTAATATTACCTTTAATTAGTATTTTAATAATTTTAAACGTAATTATGTTTAAGTTTTTTCCTCCTAAAATGAATAATTTCCACTTTTATTATTTTCACATTAGTTTTAGTTTATCACATTTTAATTTTATAATTTGTACAGCGCTAGCAAAATTATTTTGTTTTAATATCCATATTCTATTTTTGGTACTGTCCTCATCTAATATATTCTTTTTAAGTAGACTGTGTTGAAAAATAGGACGTGTATGGCATTTAGTAAAATTAAATCATAATAATAATCTATTGTATAGGGACCGTGCATTGATGTATGTCGTACTGGTAGCTCCAAAGTGACGGTCAACGTTGGAACACATAGCAAATTATATGTTAATCGATGCTACACGTTTTTAAACTTAATTTTATTATATTAATTCAGATACAATGGATCAAATAAAAATTCTTGGAGTAGAAATAAGAGTTGTTGTATAGTTAGTTATATGTTCAAATCGATACCAAAACACTACGAGAGACATATAATTTTAAAATTTTCCTGTTAAACCATGTGAGGAAGTAAAACGAAACACGTAGATTCACGCTGCCGATAGAAAGATATTATTATTATTATTATTATTATTATTATTATTATTATTATTATTATTATTATTATTATTCAAATTTGTTTCGATCTGATTCGTTCCCAATAATTACGAGAAAATCCAAGAATTGTGTTAAGTTTTATTTGTAAATCAAATTAAACTCGGCAGACAATCTTTGAAGTAATCTACTAAAGGAATCAGTCATAGCCTAAATGTAATGTTTTTGACTTGATAATGATGAGTTAATCACACTTTTGTTATTGCTTATTCGTAAATCTTTGTCTATAATTGACCTAGTCAAAAATAATAACATTAGCCTCCATTTGTCATTCCACATATATAGGGCCTTGCTATTTGTAACATATGATGGTGCAGTAAGATTTTGTGGTTATCCTACGATATGGTAACAATTTGAACCTAATCTTTCATGTGTGCATAAATACAAAACTTGATTAACTATAATTTTAAAAATAATTTTTTAGAAGGAATTGACGTGGATGGCCAAGTAGGATACAACTCAAAAGGACAATTTGGTTAGTTTTCCAAGAAATTTTATTTCGGCTTAGAAACTTTTGACAAAATTTCATTCTACATCTTAAAGTGTGTGTGTTTGAGTGCTATAAAATATATCATAATTTAGCAGAGAGAAAAAAAAATCCCGGCATGTTTCCACACTAGCCACAACAATTTTTATAATACGTATCAAATAATAATTTAATTTAACATCATAATTACACTTACAGGTCACAAGGATACATATAATCAAATAATACATAGGCTACTAAAATTATAGCATTTTAAAAACCTTTCAATTTGTGCCATTTATTTAAACTTAGCTTATGGGATGGAAATTAAGGTTAGTTGGGTAATAACATATCGATTATCATGTTATTGAAGTTGAATTTTCAGCTTGAAGTTCATTCAAATCAATAATTAAATAAAGTTTAATCCTCTCTAAACGATTGTTCGGCGCTATAGTCAGGATTAATCTTTTGGAAACCATAACTAATAATTATTTTTTCCATTATTGTTGGGACAATTCACGTTAACTATATCAATGACATTTAACAGCTGTAACGGGCTAACTAATTTAGCCCTGTACTGCCCAAAATTGCCGCACTTAATTATAGGTCAAGATTACTATTATTTTCTGATATAAATGCAAGTCTATTAATGTATAAATCTCCATGTGTTATATATTACGTCTTGAATACTTCATGGAATAAGATCGGCGCCATCATAAGGGTTACCCTCCCTCACCGTTCTCCAAACACTGCACTTTACCGGTTCAATCAATGACAACAACTGAAGGCAGTACGCGGCCAGCTTGTATTGTGGAGCCTTGTTTACTTGGACCTACTTGACTGGCACCATGTAGTGGGATGGCTCCCTCCTTCTTTTCTCCGCATAATTATTTGCGTTCAACCACTATAAAACTCCATAGCTCGCTAGGCAAAGATACGATTACAATATTCATCACCTTCAGGATATGCAACACTCTCCGAAGTTCTCTCTTCAACTCAACTTCACACAAGTGATCACGATGTTCACGTTGAGAGACCGACCGGACCACCGAAAGTAATATGAAGTTCGTTTAATCGTTCAAGTCCGTGTTGAGTAGGCGACCCTATGGCTGGGCTCGATTCTTAGGTTTTTTTGTATGTATAAATTGTTAAGAGGATTAGTTTCTCTCTTTATTAATGTTCGTTGTTGTTTAGGTTAAGCTTTCTATGACTTAGTTCACTTACGTGAAGTAATTTAGTAATTCACATGTTTTCTGCTTGGTCTTTAAAACCAGCAGTTTAAATGGGAATGATTCCCATACCTTAGCCCGTATGACAATGTTATAGTCAGTGAGGCAGTTAATCGACTTAGTTTACTTGACATGAAGTCATTTAGTACTTCACATGTTTTCTGCTTAGTCCTTAAGACCAACAGTTTAAATTGGAATGATTTCCACACCTTAGCCCGTATGACCATTTTGTAGTCTGTGAGGCAGTTAGTCGAGAAAGGCGCTATTCAGATTGTTCGGGGCCTAATGGCTTACACCCCTAGCTAGGTTTATTTAACCTATGTTGTTCACAAGTTTCAGTGTTCAACTTATGGTTCATTTCTGCCCGTCTGGCATGGATCGTGTTATGTTCTATATTTAACTTATGTTTTTCATTAGTTTCGATTCTCAACTTTTGGGTCATTTCCGCCCGTCTGGCATGGTTCGTGTCATATATTATATTTAACTTTTGATGTGTATTTGTTTTATGTAATTATGTAAATTATTTTTCTGCTAGGCCTAGTAGAAAACAAATGCCTAAGTTATTAGTATACCTACTCTTGCATATGGTAAACAAATAGTTAAGTTCTTTATTTATTAACTCCTTTGCTTTATAGTTTCAAAATTTCACCACATGAGTGCCTCATGCGTTTTACTGGCGCCCCTATAGTCCAACATTGTGTCGGTGCCTATATATGATTTTATATGCTCTTCTAAATAAAGAAACCTAACAATAATACAATAATATAAAATCTCAAATCATGCTATTAAAAATTATTATAGCGCTAGTTACTATATTAATGCATATTTTTAACTTTCAAAATTAATCCGGGACTTTAAATTAATGTCTATTTGGCAGAACTGAATAGAGAAAGTAAAGATCATGTTTAATAATTAGAAGTTGGAAGTAAATATGAAGCAAACTTAATTATGTTTTTCCAAATGCTTTAAAGTTTGACACTGTCTGTATACATGTTTTACGTTATTGTCATGTAAAATTTAAAGGTAGTAAATAACATTACTCTAATTATTAAATCTTTAAAAATATAGTACTGTGGAAGGTAATATTAGTGAATTTACTTTTCTTAAACTAACAATTAGTTTCTTCTGAATTGACAGATGGCCCAAGGGAGTTCTAGTGGAACAACTTCTCGACGTCATGGTCGTAGCGAGCATGATGCATCATCCATATCTTCCACCAGATATGCAGACACCGAATGGGAAACCAAAGAGGTGGTCACTTTTATTTTATTTGTGTATAAAACAAAATCGCTATTTGAAATATGAGTCTCTTAATTTAATCACAGAACATTTATGTATACTATACATTTGCTTGTTTTGCATACATTTTTAAAAGGATTTCTCTATTAAATATTATATATAAATGCCCCATTCTAATCATCGTTAATAATATTTTATATTCTGGCCTAATTCTTCCCTTAGCCTCTTATCCGAAATTCCCTTTTCCCAACTTCTTACCAACTCAAAACCTTGTATATATTTCAAACCCTGTTGTTTTTTTTGTCACAGCTCAAAGTGGGGTCTAAGCATTCGGAGGTATTAGTCTTATTTTGCTCTTTGTCTCCTTTTAGTGTTAAATCAGGGTTTTAATCTTGGCTGAACACATTGGAGTGGTTTTCGATGGAATTTTGATTTCTCGATTTTATCCTTGCTCCAAGCTAATGCCTAATCTTGGTGTATTTCCTCAAAACAACTCTACTCATCCTCTACCTTTGATTATGTCTTTGTGTAGGATAATTTACCATTCAAGGTAGCAAGCTTGCCTTGTTTGTTTCCATTTAGTTGCAGCTTTAATGAGGGCCATGTTGGAGCACATTAAGCTAAGAGCATAAGCTTTAATCATAAACAGGATGCTTTAAAGCAAAATATTCCAATTTCTCTTAACATATACAAAAGAATAGTCATAACTTTCTCTGAAACAATGAAATAACTTTTTTTTTAAATAAAATGATTTATGAAAGCACTCTTAAGTAAAATATAATTATATAAACTAGCTTGTATTTAATTTTTTTTTTGCCAAGTCATACCACCGGTTCAGGCTAGCCACTTATTTACACTTCGGTTAGGGATGATGAAGATGAACTTAGAGGAAATATACTTTTATACAAATATATGGAGTAAGAATTAAGAACAACTCATGAAAAATTTATTCTCAGTAGCCTAAACCCAACCAGTATTCAAACTCTGACATCCTGCCATAAGTCTATTTTAATACACCTTACACCTTGGGACACCTTAGACCATTCAACCACCGAAGCAGATATATATCCCAATGTTATTTACAGTATATCCAGTGGTCACTGAAAGTTATGAAGTACTACCAGATCTATCTACTCTCATGTATCCATTCATCAAACATTATATCGAGCTGCTGTCACTTTTAACACTCAAAACTTCACAATAAAATATTTGATTTAATTATTTTCTTCTTGTGTTTTTACCTCATTGAAATACAAACTTATGAAAATGACCGTTTGGATTTCTCTTACTTGTCGAAGTGACATCTGTTGTTCATTTAAAAATACTTTACAAACAAGAGCTTCTAATTGTCCTCCACTTCAAGAAATAAGATGACGAACTGGACAAAATGAGGGGGGAGGGAGGATGACATCATAGACACTGTATCCGGCTGTGTCCACACACATATGTTTGCGAAATAAAATTGTTTTTAGAACATTCATTTTATAATTAAGGGTAGCCAGTTATAAGAAAATACAAGTATGAATAAAATCATCTTTAATTTATTATTTCATTCACTATAATATATCTTGCTGCCACACATGCAAAACTAAAAATATAGATCTTTTTTTTTCAAATAGCTACCAAAAACCATAGGCCTACAGTAATCCTACCCGCCTCGGTGGCGTAGTTGGCTAACGCACTTGTCGTGTAGAGCTCGACTGCTGAGGATGAGGAGATCGAGGTTCGAATCTTGGTCGGGTGAACTGGGGTGGTTTTTCCTAAATGGTTTTCCACTCTCCCTCCACGCAAATGCGGGTTCACTTCTTCTAATTCAACATTCCCAATTCCTAATCCATTAGAGTAATTAGTACTTAAAGCGTATAACCCGGACGGGTAGTAAGACGCGGTGCTAAATATTATTATTATTATTATTATTATTATTATTATTATTATTATTACTACTACAGTAATCCTTAGGAAAGTATTATTAGAACCATTAAAAAACAATTTTTATTGATACTAATCAAGTATTGTTACTAGAAAAATAAAATTATTTCTACATAGATTAACATTAGTTACTTTCAGCAAATGTTTTCAATAAAATTCTTCTGCTATTGGTCAGTGACCATCACTCCTATGCTAGATAGATTGAAGTTGTAAGTCTCTTAACTATAATTTTTGTTAGTTCATAGACCCTTGTACCTATTTGTACATTTACTCAGGCTGGTTTTTGTTTTATCAGTATTTATATAAAATAAATTGACACATTTGCTAGAGAAGAGTACACATTCCTGATCTAGAAGATAGCCTCTATACATATATAAAATATTGTCATTGTTGTGGAGTCTGTACGCCAAGCCTTTGACTCCGATATATTGTTTGACTCAACTCCTGCTTCGACTCCTACAAAAATGGCTAATGTATATTAATTAGTAAGGACAAATTAACTTAAATGATAAAATGCTCCAATACAGATTACTTAATGCCGAAGCTTCTTTAGCATTGTGAATTTATATTTGAACAAATATGTCAAATAAAACTACAAACATTGGTACTAAAGAATAAAAAAAGTATAAAGTTAAAATGCTATATCTACTATATATCTTTATAATGCTATAATTTTTTATTTTGAAGCCAGAGTTGAAGTCTGCACATTTTTGCCAACTCCAACTCCACCCAAAACTGCTTACATCTCCAAAGCCCTGATTATCATATCTATATTTTAATAGGTCTATATTTAAATATATTATACAGGTGTCACTAAAAGGTTCATACTAAACTACTTTATATTATATCAACAAAATTATAAGTTAGCACTACATTTTGTTTGGTGTCAGGCTCTGCGGCAGAGAGAGCTGGAGGAGGCCAGAGCCCGGGCCACTCAGATGGAGAAGACAATGCGTTGGTGGTCAGACTGTACGGCCAACTGGAGGGAGAAATGGAGCAAGGTGAGCACAAAAACAAAAACAACAGGATATCATCCAACACCCTAGTTCATCCGGTATCATGTCTGCCTACTGAGCTAAGGGTCCTGTGTTCGATTTCCAGCATGGCCGAAACATTTATCATTGGCGAAATGTGGGTTTTGCCAAATTAGCATCCGGTGGCTGGGTGTTGGGTCTGTATTAGATTTGTTTTTTTAAGTTGTGCATGTTGATATAACTATTTGGTTCGTAAAGTGCACATAAGCTACCACAAGTAAATGAAAAATACAATATCAATTTATTTTCACTATAGTTAGGCTCTTGAGGATAAATTAATGCTTCATGAAGCCTTACACAATTTTTGAAGTATATTTTGCTAGAAACATTATTCATAGAGTGACCTGTAAAACCTGGAAAAGTCAGGGGATTTGATTGAATTTCTGGAATTTTTACAAATTCACTCAAAGTTATTCAATTTTTATTTACAATAGTCAAAATTGTATTTTTCTTCCAGTTAATACTCACTGCTAATATGATTTAACACAATTTTGTCCATGTTGAGTATAATAATCTCAATTCTTAACGTAAACATGTGATTCTCGTGACATCTTTTCACCCCTCTACTGCACATATTTGGCGATAATTGAGTCATGATTATGTGAATGTGCAAGAACTTGATTACGTTATAGAAAGAATAAACTAAAAAGGAATGGGTCTCGCAACAATTTTAAACTGTACTGGTGTAAGGTGATCTTGTAATGTCTCAATATGATCTGAAATCTAACTTACATCTCACTATCCAGTAGCCCATCACACAATTCCTGGATGTGTAGGTATCTAAAAAATATTATTATATTAAGTTGTTACCTTTATAAAATAATATTTGTAATGTATACTTACTGGAAAAGTTGGAAATTGACTCTGGAAATCCTGGAAAAGTCAAGGGATTTTAAAATATAGTTTAGTTCGACACCCTGATACAGATCCATCATTAGGTAGCCTATAAGAAAACTTTGAGGATGTGTTTGTACACTTTCATGGAGGGAGGATGGTAAACTATTTTGGAAGAAATACCCAAGTACATTTGATGAGGATTCAAATACCGACCTACTTGTCACCAATGCATCAGACAAGACGAGACTGATGTCTGTACAGCTAATATTTATCTTTGTTGTTGAAATATGCGTGTCCTAACCTAGTGATAATTGTATTAACAACTTATTGCAAACTGAGTTGATATTTTTTAAATAAATAAATGTGTTTACTTATTTTGTATTAAATACTTTATCTACATACCCCTAAGGCTTGGGCTTTCCCTCCTATCATGATCGGCCTACTATGCTATACTATACTATTAAGTAACAATTCATTGATTATACGTGCTGGTAATCTCAAATTCTAAGATAGCTAATGAGAGCATATTTTCACCAACATCTATCAATTATGATACACAGGAGATATTTATTTGCTTGGAACAAAATTATATTCAAACTTTTTATAACTATCTGCAAAAGCAATAAATTGATATAATTAATTTATATTAATTATATTCAGATCCAAGCTTTATAATTTTATCTTTATCCTAATCTGTTCAGACACAAGCAACAATAATAAAATAATACATCACCTTCTTTCTTTACATTTTATTGTACATTTTATTATCATTTAAATATTTTAACCTACTTCAGTGGCTGAATATTCTAAGACATCACTCTCGTCTTAGACTGGCCTGCTGATGACAAGGAGATTGGCGTTTGAATCCTGGTCGAGTCTACTGAGGGTAGCTTTTCCTCAATTGTTTCCCACTCTCTTTCCATGCAGATGCTGGTAGAATAACCTCTAAAATGCTTCTTTCCTCATCCCTTTTCCCATTAGATTAGTAATCATATATGTGTATAAACTGAATAGGTAGTAAGGCATGATAATAAGATTAAACAAAACAAATTTTTTTGTGTAAAATTAATGTTTATTTCAGGTTAGAAATGAACGTAACAAAGCAAGAGAGGAATCAAAAATGCTGAGAACAAAACTGGAAATGGCATTGAAAGAAACAAATTCATTTAAACGTGAAAAGCTTGAATTGGAAACACAGAATGACCAGCTGAAAAAAGAAATGGAGAAGATCCACCTGTTACTACTTAAACACGCTGGTCAGTGGGATCAGCATTTCCTGGAAGCCTTGGGTGAAGACAACCTGGAAAGAGACACAGGCGCTTCTGTACCTAAAAGTCCGTTGGGAGAAAATGGACATTCTCCTCTGCATCACACGTCAAGTTTAGGAGCCACAACTGAGCTCGCTGTGAATTCTGTTAGTGCAGACCTGTACGGACTTAATGAATCGACACCTGGGGAAATTGACATCGACTTAAATGACAGAGACTCCTGTATAGAGGAATACGTGCTTCAAGGTGCTGTACCTAAACATGCTGTGGAACTATATGACGTTGGGAAAGATAATGCCACAGATCAAGGTCGTTGTGAGAATGAAGTGAATGTGAATGGGGATGATGATATTTTGACATTGTACGAAGAAGTGAGCCAAAGTTTGAACAAATCCGAGCAGTTTCAAGACGTTCAAATTAAAATGAACAACACTGTGCTAGCATTAGAGAGAAGGTTTCATCAGCAGACAGATGTAGATCTACCCTCACCGGATCAAGAGCATCTGCTTCAGAAGTTATCAATGCTACAACTGAGGTTAGACGAGGCATCCAAAACTATCCAGGCTGAACGAGAGTGAGTATACAACTGTACTACAAGGATTATAATTCATTGAATCAGTGGGATGTGTTTATTACTATTCATAATATATGGTACAGTTATATTAAAGTTGTGAAGGTGGATATTTGTGAGTCGAGATCTTAAACTATTCTTTATTAAGTTCATCTCCTAGAATACTGCTTTACACACATTATGTTGAGCTAAAAATGGTACTCAGTTTTATGGCTAAGGTTTTTTAATTCTGGGTAGGCTATTTACTTTCGTACACATATTTAATCCAATATTGTTTGCATTAAAGATTTTTAGGAACTTGAGTATATTTGTTCATTTCTGGAACTCATTCATTTCCATATGCAGTGCAGCTTTACTACAGTTGAAAACAGTTACTGCTTCATTTGTGCTTGGACTGCAGTGAAATAAGTTACTCTTGCTTAAAACTTGCACAACATTCTCAATTATTTTGAAGTCTCTAAATCCAGCTTGAAATTTATATTCTAGCTCCATCATGAAATTGGTGAATTGGCTAACATCAGTACACTCATTGCTACTACCACAAACTGTGTTTAGGTTAGGAAAATGCAAACCTTAATTGTCAACAATATCAGACAGGAGGTCGATTTGTCTAGAAAAATCTCTAACTTCTGTGGGGTTAAGGCTCGCCTTCTGTGTCTTTCACCTGCCCACCTAAATAGCCTCATGACTTTTGGTTATCACCATCTTGTCAAGGTCTGTAAAAAATGTGTCAGCGGTCATGATGTTGATTGTGGTCCACCATTTAGTGACCCCTGGCGAAGCCTATTAGATAGGGCCATAGAAAAATACATTGATATAAGATCATTTACTACTTTTTAGGGTAAAATAAGTAGCATGAAGTGGGGTAAGTGCAACCACAGGGCATGTGTGGCCACGGGCTATAAAAACCTTATAAAAGCCTATTTCAACATGAAAACTACAGCATATGTTTTTACATCTTTTACTTCCACCAGCAGTTTAATCCAAGAAATAGTTTATTTTTAAATTTAAAAACTCTTACATTTCACCGTTGAGTAAGAGTGCTGGACCATAGGTTTGCAGCCTCCTTATTCTTGAACCTTAACACCTAGGCTATTGATTTTTATGTTTCTAGATCATTTTGATGCGTATATTTATGTCATGTGCTTTATTTTGCTCTAGCATGTTTCTGTAAAAAATTACAGCGGTGGCTGCACTTGCCTCAGCGATTTTGCACGTGAGGCAAGTGCAGCCCAAGGCTATTGTAGCCACACTGGCTGCACTTGGCCCAGGTGGTTTTTTACAAATTTTTCTGTTTTTTTTTATTACTTTAGTTTGTAGGCTATTTAATATTATTTTGCTTGTTCGATTAGGACATAGAGGAGAGATTCACTTTTCAGTGTCATTTGCTTCATTAAACATTCAATAATAGACCAAATACATGCAAAAAGAATAATATTCCCATAGGCTAAATATAGGTTAAGCTAGGCATAATAAGAATAAAAACTTTTTTACCATATAAAAGTGATTTTGTGGGGTCGGTGCAAATGCAGCCACGCACCATGGTGTCAGAAAATAATTCCTAGAACAAACACTATTTAATAAAAAAAATTGATCAGTGTGCCAGAAAACCTATCAAAGAAGGCTAACACATGCCTAGTTTCATTGTCCTGCTTGCAGTAACAATTATGCAAATGAGTCCAAAAACCAACTGTGCCAAAACCTGGCTGCACTTACCCCACTTCACCCTATACACAATGAGGACATTTCATGATATATCAAGGGAACTATTCACTCTGCATTGTTCATTGTGTTATACACAGTAGTTAGCCCCTTCAATCCTCATTGGGGCTCAAGATCTCTCGATTACTCAGATTATCAGCTACATTCATGGGCTTTCTAGTCCAACCTCCTTTCTTTAATTCTTAACTCACAGCAGTTGAAGCATTATATATTACAATCTCTTCATCCAAATAAGTAATTTCCAAATCGCAGGTAACCCTGAAGGTCCCTTTGTCTTCTCCGAACCCCAACTCCCTACCCATCATTTTCACATCTACGAGGTAATGTTGAAAAGGGTTGTAGGGGACTGGTACATTCACTTAGCTGGAGACACAAACTCCCAAAATAAAATCCCTAGTCGTATCTGCCTCCTCATTAATTGTTCTTTGTTGTATTAATATACGCACAACTTGAAAACAAAACTAATAGCTCTAATATTATAATGTAACATAATATGACTGTTTTATCTATACCACACATATACAAACTTGTACAAACTCTAATTTCATATATATATATATATTATGAACTCTAATATCACACACAAATTAATTCTAATTTCACATATGAATGAGACCTGCTTTAGTTGCTGTATGGTCTAAGGTGTCATTCTTGAGTTAGACTGGCCTGCTGAAGACGGGGAGATTGGGGTTCGAATCTTGGCCTGGACTACTGAGGGAAGTTTTTCCTAAATGGTTTCCCACTTTCCTTCTACGCAAATGTAAGCAGACTACATATAAAATGCTTCCTTACTCATCTCTCCCATTAGAGTAATTATCTTATATGTTTTAACATGAACAAGTAGTATATATAACACAGTGGTAAAGAAACAAATAAATGAGCTCTAATATCACACATAAATGAGCTCTTAACATAACACATAAATGAGCTCTTAACATAACACATAAATGAGCTCTAACATAACACATAAATGAGCTCTAATATCACACATAAATTAGCTCTAACATCACATATAAATGAGCTCTAAGCCTCTAATATCACACCCATATATGCACATATATACATATATATGAGCTCCATTACCACCCATATATGACTGCTTTAGTGAAAAGGCATCACTCCATCGCAGCCTTGAGAAAGTGGAGTTGGAACTTCAGGAGTGGCGTGAGCGTTGTGAGGACTTGCGAGCGTCCAAGCAAGAGGTGTCACGAGAGCTGTTACAGCTCCAGGATCAACACCAGGACCAAGTGAGACTCATACAGCTTGACCTGCAGGATGAAGCTAGCTCTAGAGAAGGCATGGACCGCAGGCTCGCCGACCTCCGCTCCGAGGTGGGCAACAGTAGGTTCCGACAACCCGCCACCGTGAGTAGGCCGACCATCTTAGCTGTTGTGGCGTGTCTCTCACCCCTTATGTGTAGCTGCCTACCCAAATATTTCCAAATACTTTTTATGGCTAAAAGTAGGCGGCATAACCAGCATGTTACCACATTCACTCAAAAATAGGCACACTTTCTTAGCCTTTTCAAAATCATGATCAGGCATATATTTGCAACCTTAGATAATATCTTGAATACATTAAAATATTTTTTAACTGGTATGACAGATGTTTCTACTTGTAGTTTAACATTGACAAGTCTAAGCTGTCACTTTTGCGAAAGACTATCTACTGATGATAACAGGGATGTAGGGGCTTGATCCTGGTCAGGTGTACTGAGGGTGGTTTTTCCTAAATGGTTTTTCACTCTACCTCCACACAAATGCAAGTACATTTCCTCTAAATTCAACCTTACTCATCCCCATCACGTTAAATTAATTAGTACATATGAGTACAACCCTAATGGGTAGAAAGACGTGCTAAACAAACATTGACAAGATGTTTAACAAATGATGCACATTTAGAATATATCTGATTGATAAATATACTTGATATAGAACAAAAATAGATGACAGGATTAAAGAGCTAAACCTTCAAAATACATTTCTTCAACACATTCCCTTGATGATAATTAATTTATTTTACTAGTTGGTGACAATATGACTATGGGGCATCCGCGGCAGGAGAGGTGGTATCTAGCAACTAGGAAAAGTTACCATATATCCATTTGCCAAGCCATATGATCTGTAAGACTATGTGTGATTTATTGTTACATTTAGTAGTCAAAACATTCACACAAACAAACAATTTGTTTTTAATTACTAAACAGTTATTACATCATTGAAACACAAACTTAAGAAAAATAACTTTTTGGAAGGAGCCTCATTGAGTCACTTAAATAATGCTTTTCAAATGGGAGCCTCTAAAATGCAGCATGTTCTTCTGAAATCAAGATGGCGAACTAGCCGAAACAATAATGGTTGATGACACCATACAAACCATCTTGTTGGTTGTGTTCATACTTTCTTTACAACATAAACATGTTTCATTTTTAAACTAAAATTTTGAATGGCTCTTTCTATAAGTTATAATTTTTCTTATTTATTTTAGTGCCCAGTTATAACAAGATACAAGTGTGAATATAATACTTTTTAAAATGTATTATTTAATGTACTGTATTATTTCTTTGTTGCCACAACCGAAAAATAAAAAACCTATTAGTTTTATTAATATATATTTTTTATTTCAATAGCTTAAGTTGTGAAAACACTAACTATACGATAATCCTTAGGCAAGTATTATTATACTCGTTTGATAACAACTTTTTATTGTTAATATTGTATCATTACACTAATAACAATCATTTTTGAATAGCTTGACATTAGTCAATGTTTGCAATAAAGATCGTTCTGCTAGATGTCAGATACAACTTTTTCTGCCGTGGATGCCCTATACTTTTACTTTCCATATATTTTTAATATTAAATTTAGTTCTTTTCGGTTTATCGCAGCTTTTATTTTATTCTAAAAAGTTTTAGTGCAAATATTTATTGTTTGCACATGAAGTTAGAGATGACAGATCATGTAGAAACAAAAGCATCTCTCGGCCAAAGATAAAGACATATTTAATATTAACCAAAATTTTAAAATGGTATAAAACATGCAGACACTACAAGGAATGGGGATGCGAAAAGGAAATGTGGCATTTATTAGAAGATTGTACATTGTTGGAGCTCGGAAATAAACACTTCAAGATGATAATTTAACCCAAAAATTCATATTGAAGGTGTACATATGGTCAGGATTTCAGATGTGTCATTCGTGGACAAATATATCAAATTGAATGATTCCTCTAGCTTAACGGATCTAACTAGTTTACCTCCTTGACATGAACTACTTCAAATTAAACTACAAGATGAAATGCCAGTAATACAAGACAATCAGGATTCTTCTGCTTATCTTGGTCGCAGAAATAACGGGATATTGGATTTTATTGTTTACTATTTCATTTTTTCAACAAAGCTATCTTATCTAAACCCATCTAACTCCAAACAATAAGCATCATTGTCCTTACCAAATCTCATTTTGAATTTATTTTTTCCTTTTCGGCCGCATCATTGGACACACAGACTTAATGTTAGGTTCATCTTGTCTGGCCTACTGTTGACAAGGATGTTGAAGTTTGAAACATAATTGGATGTAGGGCATATTGAGGATGGTTTTTGTTTTCCTACTCTCCCTCCTTACAAATGCAGGTGCATATCCTCTATATTATATCTTCTTCATCTCTAACCCAATAGCTTATTTAAATATGTTTTGTCCGGACTGGAAGTAAGAGGTTTTGTAAAAAAAAACATGTAATCTTATTTTAAGAATTAATTTTTACCCTTAGAATGTGGTCTATCTTCAAGTCAGCACACCAACTGGGTAATTTTCCAATATATTTAAAAAAATCTCTTTCTGTCTCTGAACGCTTCATAGGTACAGCTCTACATTTAATTAATACTCAATGGATTGCTTAGTTACACCTGGTAAAGCTTTTCTTTGGTTCAAGCAGATCGGAAAAAACTTTATTTTATTTCTTACGAGCCAATTTTTAATAATTAAAAAGATAAATTAAACCCAAATTTTAAAATTCAAGCATCAAGGTGCACATGGTCATGCACAAGGGCTACTCACCACAACCACCACCACCACTTTTTATGTGTAACTGCTTCTATAATATCTTGTTTTCTTATTTTGATAAAGTATGATATTTGGAAATATTTCATTTCTGCACTAACTATGTGGTTTAATACATAGTATCTTACAGTAGGCTATTTGCTTTCTAGCTGTCAAAATAAAATACATGTCCGTTCATAATTATTTTTATGTTACATCATACATTATAATTAGGGTTACAAAACCCAATAAAGAGCGCTAAAACTGTTGTAATTGGTTTTAGTACATACCATTATGTATAAAATAAATCACAGCCATATTTTTAATTACTTTGAATTTTAGACGAACCTATTTGAATATTGAAACCCCCTTCAGGGGCCACATAGGTTAAGGCTCTCTAACTGATTTAGCTTTCTGGTAACCGAGAGGACGGGGCTAGAAAACGAGCATGATGTAATGAGGTTGCTTTTCCTAAATGGTTTTCTGCTCTTCCTCCTTACAAAGCTGATTACACTTTATATAAATACTGGACTATTATTCTCATCTCTAACTCGCTAGCATACATATACGTCCCTAAGACACTCATATCAGAAAACTAAAGGATCTCTTCTGTTAAAATAGACCGTGATTTGGTATTGTCATCTGCAACTCCCATTCTTATTTACCTTAAAACTAGAGATGATCGATTAACAAGCCTTGAATCGATTATATGGATTGATTTAGATCATAGAGGTCCTGTATCAATTTATGCAGAAAATCTTGGGAAGATTTATTCAACGATCTATATATAAAAAGTTTGATTCAACAATATTCCAAATATAACTGGGCATATTTTTCAAATTACACTTAATTTGAAAATCATTGTCAAATTACACTTAATTTGAAAATCATTGTCAGTCATTTTACTATATATTATAGTGTAAATTATTAAATAATAATGTTAATATCATAAATTAGACCTGCATTCAATTATTGTTATTACATTATAAAACAAGCTTTGGTGCATCTAGTAGCTATTTATAGTGTAAATTATATAGTATACAAATGTAAACTTATTTGAGGCCCAGCATTCCCAATATTGGTTTTGAAATGTTCCTAGTTGCACCCCCCCAAAAAATTGTAAACCAAATCAATTTTTTCCTGTTTTTATGTTTTGTCTCTTTTTGATATTTTGATTTGTTCTTTTTGAAATTACCAGATAAAGACTTGATTTGTAAATCATATTGAAACTTTTGAATCAATACATTGAATCGATTGATCGAGGTTAAAGAATCTAGCTTCATAAAGATTGAAACAAGATCAAACGTCCCAACTTCAAACTTAGCTCATAACTTGTGTTTCATAATGACATGACAGGCAATACATGTATTTTTAACCCCTCTTTCAGTCTTAGTTGCTTTGTTACTCAAACTTAGTCTTGCTGATGCATGTAGACCACTTGAATGCTATTAAACTATTGTTGTGCTTGAGTAGGATCCAGTAGACAACGTTGTAGTGATCTCCGCTTTCATTGTTCCCTCTTAACATTGATATAGCCTTCCACTTTTGTTCATCTAATTTAAGCAAATTTCTAACCAGAATAACAGTGTATTATTTCTCTTTGTGTGTTTTTAAATAATTTTTAACAATTGATACAAACTGATAATAAAAATATTTTTTAAATAAAGCTCTAAAACTCTCCCACTAGACTAGACTACCAAGAATGAGGACATCCGAGTTTAAATCTTGGTCGGGTGTACAAAGGAAGATTTTTCCGAAATAGTTTCCCACGCTCTCACTCCACACAAATGTGGGTACATTTCCTCTAAAATCTAGCTTCCTCATTGCCAAGTCATTTTGTGTAGTTATGCGCGGATAGTTCAAGCGGCTATTAAAGACATGTTGAAAAAAAAACATAAACAAAATAAAAGTAAATTTTTCAATTTAAATCTTAAGGCTGTGACTTAAGTAATTGAGCTTTATTTTCACATATAATCTGATCAGTGTAATATAGTAATATTTATAAAGGGATTTTTAAATACATCACTTCAGTATTTGATAGTAAAATACTCCTAAAGATATAGGGATTAGACGTTTTATTATGAAATGCGATATTTGCAGTTTGCTTTAAATTTAACTATTTTGTTTACTTTTAATATTACTCTAACTCTAGGTAACAATATTATAAAACACTTTTATGCAATCTATTTTCTTTATTTGATTATAAATAACCAAATATGTTAAAAAATAGTCTAAATTAAAATGGCAGTGAAATGGCTGGTTAAGAAAGTGACTCAGTCCAATTTCCAAATGAATAGCCTTATCTGATCGGAACGTTACTAGATCTACTTTCACGTATTCATATGTCAGGTCAAGCATTCATTACCAGATGTCATTTTTGATAGATATTACCAATATCTATAAATAACTCTAGGAAAATAGCCCTTCCTTCAAAAATTGGGCTATAAACACATTTGTATTATTTAATATGCTAAGTATTATATTTTTAATCATTATCAATTAATCAAACATTACTGTCCTAACTTGAAATTTTTATAAACTAGTTGGAGAGGCTGCAAGCTGAGAATGCTTCTGAGTGGGGTAAGCGTGAAAGACTAGAGACAGAAAAACTGGCTCTAGAACGTGATAACAAGAAACTGCGCTCGGAGGTAAGAGACCTTCAGGAAAGATTGGAAAGGAAAGGTCGCCCCTTATCAACTTCAGATGCGGATGTTCGACAATTACAACAGGAGCTGGTTGATAAGAATAAGGTAAATAAAACAAAAATAATTTTTCACACTCTTAAAACTAAGTCCTGAATTTATGTTTATTTAGAAATTTAGCAAAAAAAAATTTTCAGCACAGCGTCTTACTACTTGTTTGGGTTCTACACATAATGCACTAATTACCCTAATGTGTTGGGGATGATAAAGGTTGAAATTGGAAGAAGTGTAGCAACATTTGTGTGGAGTGTGGGAATGCTTATGTTTGCGTGTGGACTAGACTGTTATTTAAACCCAGATCTCTCTGTCATCTCCAGTCTAGTCTATTGCGATAGTGGTGTCTTGGAACAGGCATGTCGAAATTGTTTGATCACGGGGGCCACATTGAAAATTTTAAATACATAGGGCCGCATTTCAAAAATATAGAATTTTGTCAATAATGTAAATAAAAATAATTCCATAATGGTATTTTAATATTACAATAAGATAAGAATAAACTCATTTATAAGACAATAAGACTCACCCCAAATTTATTGCCAAAGATGTGACATTATTTATTTGCAGCAGTTTGTAAGCTATAATATCTAATGTGTTTGGTTCCATTTCACACACGAAAATAATTTTGAACACACTTATGTGCTACCATATATTAAGAGTATTGGGCGCACAATTTTAATAACTTTTGGGAACTGATACATGTTTTAGAAAAAGTTCAAATTTGGTACACCCATCTTAGATTACTCCAAACTATGCCAAATTCACAAACATCACATTCTCAAAGTTTGTATTTCTATGATGTTAGTAAAAATAAGAATATGGTATAGTTGTTTAGTTCATCAACAGGTCCACGGGCCAAAAAAAGTCTTGGATCTGGGGTCGCATGCACGTTTGACATGCCTGCCTTAGAATATTTGACAACCAATGTGGGTTGGAAATATATCTTATGCCTAAGCTTTAATATTACTAATGACAATCTGTAAGCTTAAACTTTTAACATATTTTATTAGCAATTTGTATTGTTAATGTGGTAATTACCATATTGGCCTGAATATGGTCAGAGGTTTTTCTGATAAAAATGTTGTTCCAAAAATTGTTCTCTTACTATATGCACAGCCAATAATTTTTCACAAAAAAAAAAAAATCCTTCAGAGGTCTATTTTGTAACATACTGTAACTGTACTGGCCAGCAGGCTGAATCAGTGCATATGTGTGTGTGTGTGTGTGTGTGTAGTGATAAACCCAATGTCAAAAACGAAGTGAGAATCCAGTGCAATCATAGGAACTATCACCTAATTTATAAACTTGTAGTCAAAACGGAAAGCAGGGGAGGATTTCCAGCCTTCAGTGTAACTGTATTGGTAATTCAGTTGGGGGAAGAATCTTTGTTCTGTTTCTGGTATTAAATTCTAGGAGTTCCTGCAAATCAAGACAAACATTCGAAGAGCCAAATAAAACTTTGTCGACTTTAAGTTTTCACCTCATTGTATATTTGAGACATTTTATTTTTTCATATAGAACACATTCAAAAATATTAGGGTTGTATTATGTGTGAGGCCTTACTATTTTTAGGCCAATCCTGTAGCTACATAGTTAACATGATAGCTAACACACTTGACTCAAAACCTTAGAACCTTTGATTTAAATATCAACTTGGTGCACCAGAAGTAGTTTTTGGCCAGTTATGAACTTATTTTCTTCAATTTCATATTTCTCATCCTTTTATCCTAGATTAGATAAACCAAGTCACTTATAACCATAGCCTGGGACAATGCGTTTTACTCATTGTTGCATATGCTCATTGAGCTAAGAGACCCTTGTCAGATTTATTGACATGGTTAAGAAAATGTGGGGAAACTAAGACTTCTCCTTATACACTGAGAGATTAACGGCTAGAGGACTGGATGTGTTTGTTATTTAATTGAGCTAGTTATTAAGTCATTTGCTGATATAATCATTCTGTTCAAAACGTGCATTTTGAATACCCCCAAATAAAGACAACTTCTAACCAGCACTAATAACTGATAATAAACCACAGTAGATGCTTAAATCTTGAATAAATTGAGGTTTTAAATATTTTTCCTTGCTTTTTGTGTTTTATCTATTGTTATTTTATGATATCTAGAAATACTGGATGATTTTACCCCTGCTTTAGACCATAAACTTATCACTTAGATCAGAGTTTTTCAACTGGTGTGTTGCAGCACACTGGCTTGCCATGAAAGTTCAGCGGGTGCGCGACGGTAGTTTGAAGGAAGATCAAAAAGAAGCGAGAATAAAAATTGAGGAATATAAATAAATATTTGTATATCCATTATTAATGTAATTTAAAAAAATAACTGGTTGATTAGAATTTGAACTATATAACTTTTGAACAAAATCTTAATACTTGTGTTTTAATGATAAAGTTCCTCCTTAAAAAACTGATGGTGTGCCTCGATAATTGTAGTGCCTTTTTCAGTATGCTATAAGTTGAAAAAGTTTGAAAATTGCTAACCTAGCTGAATGTATGAACATTTTGCAAATGCTACTATTTATTTATTATTTTTATTTTATATATCAACTTAAGTTATTTATGTCATAAATTAAACCTTTAAGTTTTCTAAGATTTGCGTTTGTAAAAAGTATCTCTACAGATTAGTCTATTTTATAGATAAAAGTTATCTTGTTTTAGGAGCTGTCTGATCTGAAGCACTCACACGGAAAGCTGAAGAAAGTTCTTCAAGACAAGTCCACAGAATTAGCCCATGCGGTGAGAAGAGCGGACCAGTATGAGTCTGAGGTAAAACGGCTTCGAGGAAGGGTGGAGGAGCTCAAGAAGGATCTGGCTGTGGCCGAGGATGAAGTGGACAGTGCATCAAATAACATAAGGTCTGTCTGCTTGTGTGGGTGTTTGATAAAAAAAAAGTTCTACTGTTGGATTTTACTGTTTCTTCTCAAAATTACTGCATTTACTCAAACATATAGCATCCCTTATTTGGCACATATATTAAATATGAGTAGGACCTCAAGGCATCAAATAATCTATAAACATACAAAAGACTTTAAATATTCAAGACAGTTATTTTACTATCACAGTTAAAAAAAGCAATTAGGGGTTGGCAAGTACTAAAAAATTTGAGTTCAAGTCCTGCTCTACTAGCTGCTTGAACGAGTCTCAAAAGATTTTGACAAAACTTGAAAAATTTGAGTACGTGGACTTTTCAATCTTTTTCTCAAATATTCCTTCTTTGATTGATATTATTCAATTTTAAGATATAATTTAATAGCAAATAGATCCCCTCAATATGTACTTTTGTCTGATTATAAAAATGGTATATTTATATTAACTTTATTTAGAAATTCGAATTTGTGTGGTTAAAAATTTTTTTTCGCAAAACAATTTCACCCTACCATTACATTATTATTATTAGCATCGCGTCTTACTACCCGTTTGGGTTATACACACTTACACTAATGTGTAATGGTAAGGTGATTGTGAGATGAAGTGGAAGACCTATAGTTTAACATGGAATCCGATCCACGGTGGAGACCTGGCATTCCCCACATTCACAAGTGTGATTAATACAAGTCTTGTCAGAGGTAAAGGAAGGGTTTGGCAAACAGATAAATCTGTGCCGGGACCAGGGATTTAACTCCGGACCCCCAGCACTGAAGTCCGACACCTTACTTCTAGACCATCAGGTCACCTCCTACCATTACACATTAGAGTAAGTGCGTATAACCCAAACGGGTAGTAAGATGTGGTGCTAATAATAATAATAATATTATAAATGTGAAAAATCTGAATGTGTAGTATTACACAGAGAAAAAAAAACCACCCACTTTCATAAACCTTTTTAACACTATTACAACAAATCAGCCATATTCATTATGAACTGGCTTTTACCTTTTAAGAGTTTTCCAACGTGGTCGCAAGAACCTCTTCTACACCATCATATTCGTTGTCGTCCTCTTCATAATATTCAGCCGGGCTAATGATGATAGGTGGATGGGTCTCACTTGCATCCATTTCGATTATGCTCGCCTCTACAATCTGTTATATTGTTTTAATATGTAGGCCTATTTATGATGACTTTAAATAATTTAACAAACAAAAATCAATATCCTTGAAAATATGTTTAGGCGTATAAAATAAATGACATTGACAAATCAAAAGCTATCCTAATTAACAAAAATCTATTTTAGATTCACTTCTCTTGAACAGTTATAACAAAGTTTCTAATAAAACTACAATAACTTATTACTTGAAGTCTTAGTATGGTATTTATTTAATCAACTCTGGAGAAAGACTTTCTAGTATTTTTTATTGCACTTCACAAATTTTGTTGGAATACTATGAAAATCCCAAAACTCGAGGTTTAGCCTAGAAGGCAACACAACACCACTAGTTTTTAAATATTTCATGTCAATTGTGATAATGCACATCCAGCTGTGCTTGATATTTTGTGTCAATTGTGATAATGCACGTCCAGCCGTGCTTGATATTTTGATTTGATGTAAGTAAGTTGTAGAAAACCTAGACACACAAAGGTACGTGGAGGAAAACTGCACCAACGGCCTCACAGCTTCCATAGCAACTTGTGAATACATAGGAAGATATCTCAACAAAAGGTCTTCAACAATCATATTTGGAAATTCTGTTCTTGCTTGGGAATCACATTTAAGATTGATGGCCTGCTCTTGAAGGGAATCTGGTAGTTTGTCCACTTCGATGTTAAATAGATTTCTTACTAACTTAAATTGCCAGTTCAGTTTTCTGAAGAGATATTTGGGACATACCGTACTTTCCTAATTCGTCCTTCACAGTTTATCACGCCTCCCGATGAAGGGGGGAGGGGCACCCTCCTTCCTCCAGGGTTAGAACCCCTTTTCTATACAAATCAAACTGGAAATAACTTGATGTTATCATTCACACTTGACTTGAAGTGAAAAGTGTATATTATTTTGTGCTTATTTTTATAACCTTGTCGTCAACCCCG
Organism: Timema shepardi; assembly: GCA_902151425.1. Lineage (NCBI taxonomy): Eukaryota > Metazoa > Arthropoda > Insecta > Phasmatodea > Timematidae > Timema > Timema shepardi. The sequence goes on along the minus strand of CABFVX010001340.1, from coordinate 168 downwards.
ATTTGACTATGGGAGGTCGTAGTGCTCACGTACTCTCTGGATCTGGATGTGGTGTCTAGAAGAGCTCGAATAGTAAGGGAGAGGGGGGAATGGCAGGAAGGCATGTTCGGCGAGTTACCGCGGTGAACCGGATAGGCAGGATGGTTCGGCGAGTTACCGCGGTGAACC
>CABFVX010001339.1:161312-171911 GCA_902151425.1 Timema shepardi | reverse complement strand
GGGGCTTTTATCCACATCCCAGTAGCAGGAACTAGGGATGTTTTATTAGCTGGTTCCCCACTCTCCATTCACGAAGACGAAGCTACATTTATTCTAAAGTCAACCTACCCCATCTACAACTCATCAATGTAATTAAATGGAGATAGCCTGGATGGAAAGTAGGACGTGTTGTAAAAAGGATATTATTTGCTGATTAACAATAATGACACTTGAGTATCATTTTTTTGGCCAAAATTGTGGGTTTTTATTTTGTGAATTGAAAAATAACACCTGGACATGGGACTTAAACCTAGGACCTTTGGCTTAAAACGCCAATGCTCTAACCACTAAGCTATCCAGGCGTCGTCCCATGTCCAAGGTCATTCTTCACTCATATTTTAAGGCAGAGTCTGTGATGGACGTGCAGAACTCGTCAGCTACAAATGAGCAAACTATTAAGATCACGCGCTATAAAATAACGCAGCCGCCTTCGACTCGGGAGGGCTTTATGCCACCAATAGTACAATTGTACAAATAAATATAACTATCATGATGGACATAATAGCATAGCTACTACGGACGTACTAAGCCAAGGTCTCGGGCTAGATTCCCGTGTTCAAGTGTCATTTTTCAATTTACAGAATATGATATTTATATCTGTATATAATTGCAACTAATAAATATAATAGCATGAATATTTAATCAATCATAGTTGGTTTTTGCCTAGTATTTAACTGAGCTTGGCGAGAAAATCTCAGTTTTGTGCCTCACCATATTGCTGCGTCATATTCATCCCTCACCACCACCGCCCACTCAATTCCTCCCCTCTTGACCCTCTCTTCCTTCACCCCTCTCCACAACCCCTTCACCCCAGGAAGTGGCAATACTCCCCTGGGACACTAAAGTACACATAAGACGTGGGGGTGGCTTGATACACAAATCGGCTTTGATGATGTTAACTACCGCATTATCGGTGGCTTCACTTGATGGATTACGTCATGTCAGAAGTACAGTAGCATAACAGTGAGGGGGGAGGGAGTTATTCTCTAATAATGAATGACTGAACGCAAATACACAAGGGCAAGTAGTACCTTTTTGATTTGTTAACAAACTAATTTAAAATTAAAGCAATCATTGATAAGCAACATATGAGTTGAACGAATGAACGTTTAAGTGTTGATTTAATCAGGCATTTAATCAGGCTCATTTGTTGCTTCCATTGATCAGTATCTGCTGTTGTTTTCATCAGAATAAGATGTTGGTTTCATTCAGATCAGGTTTTGGTTTCATCAGCATTAGGTATTAGTTTCATCCGATTAAGATGTTAGTTTCATCAGAATCATTTATTGGTTTCATCAGGTTAAGATGTTGTTTTCATCAGGATAAGGTTTTGGTTTCATCAGGTTAAGATGTTGGTTTCATCTGAATCATGTATTGGTTTCATCGGGTTAAGATGTTGTTTTCATCAGGAATAGGTTTTGGTTTCGTCAGGTTAAGATGTTGTTTTCATCAGGATCAAGTTTTGGTTTTATCAGGTTAAGATATTTTTTTCATCAGAATTAGGTATTGATTTCATCAGGTTAAGATGCTATTTTCATCAGGATCAGGTTTTGGTTTTCATCAGGTTAAGATGTTGTTTTCATCAGGATCAGGTTTTAGTTTTCATCAGGTAAAGATGTGGTTTTCATCAGAATTATGTATTGGTTTCATCAGGCTAATATGTTGTTTTCATCAGGATCCGGTTTTAGTTTTCATCAGGTAAAGATGTGGTTTTCATCAGAATTATGTATTGGTTTCATCAGGCTAAGATGTTGTTTTCATCGGGATCAGGTTTTGGTTTTTATCAGGTTAAGCTGTGGTTTTTCATTAGAATTATGTATTGGTTTCATCAGGTTAAGATGTCGTTTTTATCAAAATTATGTATTAGTTTCATTAGGTTAAGATGTTAGTTTCATCAGAATCAGATTTTGGTTCCATCTGTGTCATATATCTACTTGAGTGACTGACTGTGACTTGGGGGAGTGGAATACTCATCCGACCAAGTGTTCAAGGAAAAAAAAAAGTTGTTTCTACAATACCAATTATTGTGTATTTCCTTACAATTAATCCTCTACTAAAGAGTTTCTTTATCGTTTCCCATTCTCACTCCCCGCAAATGCGGACATATTTCCTCTAAAATAAACCTTCCTCTTTCCTTATTTGAAACAAAAAAAAATATTATCCGAGAGGTTTTTACCAGGCAATAGGATGAAAAGTGAGGTTTAAATCATAGTCGTTTAGATACTGAACAGCAATCTCAAATTTTAGTGTATTTTTTGTGGTGTTAAATAAAATGTATACTTTGTTTTATCTAAATATATAAACTTTATACAAATGAAATACATTTCTTTCCCATAGGTCCTAATCCAACATTTTAATCGGGAGATAGACCCTGCTGAGAATGAAAATAAACCACTATCCGCTGTGAGGTTCAGAATATCTTTGATGTTATTTATCTTTGATGGATGGGAACAAAAGCAGTCTTCAAACCAATCCACTCCCCCTCCCGAGAAAGACTAAACATGTTTGTGCGGCCTACTCCAAAATTAGCTCCAACCATGAGGTCGAGGAGGGATAAAAAGTGGAAGTAGAGGAGAAAGGTGGCCCTCCTTACTATGGTGGTGGGGGCTAAGCCCCCCTGAGTGGGAGAAAAATGTCGCTATCTGTGCGATGAAGCCAGACTAATTGCGTCTGAGTCTTCAGTCATCCTTGAAAACAGTTTACCATCTCTTGCGGGACGTCGCGGTACATTTTTTATTCCCTCTGACAGTTGGCTACACTGCCATGGGAGCAGAATCTAGATTAGTATAGTCTGTACATTGTCACTTGGCTTGCTTGGAAAATAGATGTCTCAAAAAAAAAAAAAGTAAGATTTCCTTGGTTGTTTGATTTTTGGTCAACGTGAAAACAAAATATATTAAGTGATTTTTAAATTTTTCCTACTAATTCGAAAAATATTAAATGTTTAAAATATGTTAGATTCTTAGGGTATTGTTGTTTAGACAATTAGTATTGATATCTAAAAGTCTTATAACCGAATGCCGTAAGAGCTAATTACTTTCTTACTTAACTATATGGCATTAGGAACTTGAAAGTTCATTGCCGCACTTACAAAAGTACGCTATATATCCCTATCTTGAGCTAGTTATATTCAGTCCACCTCATTACACCCAATCCCTATCCTGAGCTAATTCTATCCAGTCCACCTTATTACACCCTGTTTCTGTCAGGTTAATTCTAATGTTATCTTTAGAGTTAAAATAAAATTGACTTGGTGCAAATAATAAATATCCATAGCAGTATTTACACGATACTAGATTACCTGTGAATGGGAGATCTGTGTTAAAATCTCGGTTGGATGAACCTATGGTGGTTTTCCATAAATGGTTTAGCACTGTTCCTCCCCACAAATTCTCTAATTTTTACCTTCCACATTTCTACCCTATTAATGTAATTAAACGTGGATAGCCTGGATGGGTAAATAGATTAGGTGCACACAATAATAAATTGTACCACTGGTTGTAGGCCTATTAATTTTTATATAATGGTAAAGTAAATTATATTTGGGCAATCAGCTACATCCGGCACGAAACCACTTCGACCCTACCTATGTGTGGCCCATGGACCTAATAATAAACCAAAACACAATGTGGCCAGATTATTTTTGATCACACATGTAGTAAAATACACCATTTGGGAGTGTTATATTTTGTCACATTTAGTTGCACCAAATTACAAACCTGTAACAAATGATCAATTTCCTAAAGAATACCTTAGTAACACTTCAAAAATTCACTGTGAAAAAAAAAATAGAGGGTCAGTATGGGGAAATTGAACTGCATCCAGAAAATTGTTTTAGGATCATTAGGAGTATAATGTAGGTACCTAGTTGCGTCTATCCGCGAATAACCTATCTAGCTCTATTACTATAGCAAAAAGGTTAGTCATTTGTTTGCTTGCTGCTAGCATGGATACGATTTTTTTTGTGAAAAAGGCAAAGAAATGAAAATGGTTAATGGTTTTATAATTACTGAACATACAGTTTAAGCTAATGTAGTTGTAAGAAGTATATGCACAAAGAAATCGTGCAAAGGTTTTTTTTAATTTGTCCCAGTTTAAAATATAAAGAATTCTTAGAACACAACCATGAAGTAGATTCGTCCCAAGTCTTCATTATATCTAAATTATTACTGAAACTTACAATTCCCTTAAATAATAATAGTGTTTGATATTGTATATGACATTTTACTATATAATTGACTGACTTATACTTTTATGTGTTATTATGAACACACTTTGGTTTATTCATCCAGTTCTATTTCTCTTACCTAAAAACCCGCCTCAGTGGCGTAGTTGCCTAACGCGCTCGTGTTGAGCTCGACTGCTGAGGACGGGAAGATCGAGGTTCGAATCTCGGTCGGGTGAACTGGGGGTGGTTTTTCCTAAATGGTTTTCCAATCTCCCTCCACGCAAATGCGGGTTCACTTCCTCTAATTACACCTTCCCAATTCCTAATCCATTAGAGTAATTAGTACTTAAAGCGTATAACCCGAACGGATAGTAAGACGCGGTGCTAAATATTATATTCTTTCGGACGCAACTCGGTCAAGGTGCGTGACTTGGGACGCAACTTGCTACAGCCCACTGATTATTGTTATTTTAGATGTACTTTTGTTTTTGTAACTAAAGAATATAGATTTTGAGTTATTTTTAGTAATAAAAATTACCATATTGACTTTAAGTGTGGCCCCATATGTATTTTGAATGTTGAATGTGGCTCTAATGACCAAACGAGTTTTATATGCCCGAAAGCTATCAAACCTATTCGTAAAGAATGATAAGGACCACTTTTAATTAAATGCGCCAGCATTCCTCCAGGAGTAGGATGAATAAACCTAGTAATAAATAAGAACTTCTCCCAATTATTCTGTCATGGATCGTTCCTACCTCTTCAGGACACTCAGCTGAGATTTGAACCCCTATCTCTTCGTCATCGTCAAAATTAAACAACACAAGATTGACGCCATTTATCCTCATACCCATTGGTGCGTGGATAACAAGCGTTAAAGCACAAGCTGTTATAAAAATATTGTTTCTTTTACTGCCTTGTCTGCCAAACATTATCATGAATTCTGCCATATATTCATTTCAACTAACTCCAACCACAGTTTCATGTTGTGTTTCCCGACCCATAACAATCAAGCTGTCTCATTTACTCCTATAATTATCATTCCCAACTTTAATTGCGCTGCAACCTATGCACACGTGCAAGCCGATATTTTGTTGTTGAGGCCCCAGTTCTGTAATTAGGCTTGCTTCGTTACGACCAGGTTTGTAGTCATTCAAGCATAAAGGTTGATTTTTTTTAAATTTCCTAGCATGAATCGACCACGAAACATTGAACTGACATTTGTATTTAATTTATATTTTTCCAAATCCTTTTAAATGCTATATTTAACTTAAGCAGATCAAATTTGTGTATTGTGTCTAAAATATCCCCATTGAAGTATTTAACATGAACTTACTAAACATGCATATTATATCAGCACACAACTTACAGACGAGCTCACGCTAAAACTGTATATCAACCAGTATTCAAATGAGATATCATCATCAGCTCCACCCATTATCGAATCAGGGTCCTCTAAGCGAATGATCGCTCATTGCTATGAAATGTAATATATATATATATATATATTTATATATATATGGATTATTTAGTACTACGTGCCTATACGATATAATAGCTGAATACTCTACATTAGTTTTGAGAGTAGCACATCAATCAAAGCCCAGTATATCAAATTATCACCCAGTAAATGACATGCCATATTGAAAACAGCTTCGTTTCTCGGCTGGAATTGAAATTTTTACCTTTATAAGAATTGACAGACAGGTTACTGACTGACCTAAAATAACGCACAGTATTCAAGTATACGTAAATTATACTTTTAAATACCAGGATTAAATTAATCAAAGAATTGTATTGACTGTCAGAAAAAAAAAGTTACGACTGAGTAGTAAGTAATTTCCCATTTGTAGTTTATTATATATAATTTTAGGAAACCTTATAAAAACAAATATTAAGGAGCGCATGTATTATTGATTATTTATTCTAGCACCGCGTCATAATACACGTTCGGGTTCCACGTCTATATGCTAATTATTACACTAATGTGTTAAGGGTGAGGAAGGTTGAATTTATAGAGAGTGTACCCGCTTTTGCATGGAGGTAGAGTTTAAAACCGTTTAAGAAAATCTTACTCCAGTACGCCCTGCCTTGATTCGAACCCCAATCTCTGTCATTGGCAGTTTATACTATTGCGTCTATGACGCGTTTGATCATGCGGCCACCAAAGCACGTCATATATTATTAATATAGTTTTAGTCGTTTATTAAAGGATGGAACAAAATATTTAGTAAATATATTAAATACCGCTAAATAATTTGTCTCTGAAAAAACAAGTACGCCTTTCTCTATACGAAATAAGTCAAAAACTTCTTCTGAAAATTATGGCGTCGCTTTGAAAGGTTAAACGGTGTCATTCAAGTATCTTGCCTCAAGTCTACCTTTAGGTATTGCTTGCTATTCGTTTGTACCAGTGTCTTGATGGGATGTTGGAGGGGAGCATGGGGGGGGGGGACGGTTAGGGTGGGGGAGGAAACGTGTCCTGGCACTAGTTGCCAGTGTCTGGTCGGATCTGGCACTGGTCCCATGAACTAAACTTCCTCTCGCTTCCCTCAAAAACAGCCGGAGGGACTGATTCTGAAGTCAATATGACTAATAGCCCGCAACCCGTCTAATGGGGCTAACATGAGACCGCATCTAACTTTTTACTACACATGTCTCACTTAAATTGCTTTAGACTTAACTCCCTTATTCTTTCTCAATTTATTTTTTATTTCTGCTTTATTTTTACTGTTTGGACTTGAAATAAGTTTATTTTCACTTTTTTTTTCCATACGGATGTGTCAAGATTTCTTTTTTTTTTTCGTTTTTCTTTGGCAAGATAATGTCCATGACAAAGATTTATTTTTATTTTGAAGAAGTATAAAACATAAACATTGATACTCGTGGGAGTGTTGCCAAATAAAGATGTTAACGGGTTTTCCCCTTAATTTCATTTAGTTCACAATATAGAACATCTACGTCTTATTAATTGATTCAAATCAATTTTGATTACACTCGCAGGATCCTGCACCCTACGGATTAAAGTGAACCCGATCTTTCGACTACAGCAAACCGGACCGTACTTAACTGACTCCATGATCAGTGTGTTCACCGGTATTGATTAGATTTATTTTAAATTTAGATACTTATGATTCAATTTCTGAATAGGTGGATTATATCATCACATGACTTAAAAACTAGAGATAGAACAAAATCATCATCCAGTCTCCAACCGTCAATTTATCACTGTGAAAGGGGAATCCCACATTTCATCAATGAAAAAACTTCGTCATTACAGGGTAATCAAACCTAGGAACCTTGTCTGATGAGAATGAAATAAAATTACGTAAGTATTTATCGCACTGACTTGTACAATCCACATCGGTGGGCAGGTGGACTAAAAGTCAGGCTCATCCTGTATGATTGTTTGATGACGCTAAGATCACTGTTTGTCGAGTGTATTGTGGGTGATTTTTCCCAAATGATTTTTCAATATACTTCCTCACAATATGATACAATTACTCTATAGTGAATAAAATACATATATATATATATACATATATATATGTGAATAAAATAAATAAATAAATAAATATATATATATATATGATAGTAAGGTGTGGTGAGAACCCAACCTTAACATTTATTTAATTATTAATTTTTCCTTTTGTCGACAGCTTAATATCTTCCTACATGGTCTAAGGCACTTTTCTCAAAATAGACTAGGCTGCTAATGACGGGGAGATTGAAGTTCGAATCTTGGTCAGGTGTATTGAGGATGGTTTGTTTCCAAAATTGTTTTTCACTCTCCCTACACGCAAATGTGGGTACATGTCCTTTAAATATAATCTTCCTAATCCCTAATACCATTTGCGTAATTAGAACTTAAGCGTTTATCATTATTATTATTATTAGCACCGCGTCTTACTACCTGTTTGGGTTAAACGCTCTTACGCTAATGTGTAATGGTAGGGTGATTGTGAGACGAAATGGAGGACCTACAGTTTAACGTAGAATCCGAACCACGGTGGAGGTCTGGCATTCCACACATTCACAAATTGTGATTGTCATAGGTGAAAGAAGGGTTTGGCAATCATATAAATTTGTGCAGGTACCGAGGAATGAACCACGAACCTCCAGCACATAAGTCCGACATCCTGCCTCTAGATCTTATAAGCGTATAACCTGAACAGGTAGTAAGAAGGGATGATAAAACAACCTAGATCCCTCCTAAAGCAGTTTAAAGAGTTCTTAAACATACGTATTGGCTGACGTCACTTTTACAACAGACAGGACTGCCGATAATGGCGATATAGGGGTTAGAATCCTTGTTGGGTGAACAGAGTATGGGTTATCCTAATTTAAAGTGCTCCCTCTACGCAAATAAATGTACACTTCTTCTAAATTCAACTTTGCCCATCCCTTACATGTTAACCTAATTCGTATATAATTCTAACTGTTAATGAGGATGAGTTGGTTAAAAATAAATCATAGTTTGGGTTGTAGTTGCTAGGAACTTTATAAGACTCCACTAATAAACTGCATGTCCAAGGAATACAAAACTATAGTAGGAATTTGGTTGGAGGAAACTTTGAGAAAAATACTATTCATTTTTGCAGTCAAAGTTGATAACATTTTAACTATAATAGTGTTATCATATAGGTGTTAATAATATACATCAAGTGGGACTGGTGCAAATCACATGAGTTCACATATAAACACGTAAAAATAGATCTAGTAACTTTTCTAGCTGTCCGATAAATTACTCATATTAAGATTGGACGGTGCATTCTTAATTGTACTCTCAAGCGAGGTTTGAACATCCTATAATAACTCACTTACCTCTTCAGTATGACCCTGTATACGGAATACGAGATAAGTTTTATATTATGGGTATGTGAGCTCTCGAGTTTCAAGCTCAAACCCGAGCCTTTAATAGTAGTTAGATTCAAACCCTACAGATTTATAGGATCGGTGAATTCATTTTCGCATAAGGTTATATCTGTACTATTGTGTGTCAGAAAATGTTTAACTTATGGTTTACTATTCTATATACTTGTTTGGTAAAGTATATAGAATAGAATATATTGTAATTCATAGGTTCAAACGCAGCCAGTATTGACGGAATTTTCTTGATTGATAAAAATCCGTAGCACAACTTCCTTCGGAGGGGAAGTAAATCCGTCGGTCCCATGTCGAATGTGGCATGTAAAAGAACCTTGGAACGTATGTGAAAATACCTTTCTCGGCAACATTGGTAGGTCCTTTTCCTCTCGCTCATAGAAATGTTCGTGTGTCGATATAATCAGTCGGTTCAGAAAGTGCACGTTAATACCTCTAATAAATAAATCTACTTGTTTGAATGGTGTTTAGTAAATGTGCATTTGGCACTGGTTCCTTTCATTGCATAAAGAGTAAGTAAGACTATTGTAATTTCTAAAGTAATATTTTATATCATTTTATATGAAAAATAATTTTATTCATTTCAAGGAAATTGATTAAATTTAAAATCATTTAAATTTTAATCAAATAAGTCTTAATTTAAATTTATGCCTGTATTAAATTTAACTCCACTCAACCCTTGGCTGCTTTCTTAATATCTCACTTTAGCTCGATTTGGAATTAAAAAGAAACTGAGCTTGTAGACCTCTAGTTTAGATGTTTACAGTTTTTATTAAATACAAATTTATTAGGATGAAGGTATAAGAAGCTAAGCTAAGAGAAGGGTGGTGCTTAATTTTGTGACACAGATTAAAGCCGTAATTATTTAATGCCAACACCACCACTGCATTAAAAAAATAACGGTTCATCTCTTTTAATTATTTCATAAGACTAATTTCTCCTTCCTAATTCCAAGTAATGGTTTGCTAGGTTTTTATTCGTGTGACTTTGTATTCCATTGTACTAATTAAAGTAAACTTTTTGACCACATGTTATACAAAACTTACAAGCATGTTTAACTTGTAGGAGTAAACCTAGTATTATCCAACCAGTTCTCTTGTTACCAAAGAAATCAGGACGGATTTGTGACCGCCTCTGTGGTCTAGTTGTCAGAGCTTCTGGCTATGCGATCCATAGGTTCTGGGTTTAATTTCCAGCACGTCCAGATTTTGTCTGTATAGCAGTGGGTCTGGAACAGGGTAAAATTCAGCCTTGGGAAGAAAAATTAGAAGACACTTTAATAATAAATAGGTAATGGCTCCGGTCCAGAAAACTGAGATTAACGGCCGCAGGGTTAATTGGGCTTACCACATGACACCTTAGACACAAATGCTAGTAATAACATCGCTAACGTGGTCGGCCACTTGGTTGGTATAGCTCGATCTTGGGCTTACGCCATGGAGTTTATATATATATATATATATATATATATATATATATATATATATATATATATATATATATATATA
>CABFVX010001339.1:71711-161113 GCA_902151425.1 Timema shepardi | reverse complement strand
ATATATATATGCCAGCACTAGTCGGAATTGAACCAGGGCTTCTTTCGTTGAGTGGTCGGGAATTGAATCCCATCACACCAGAAGAAAGAGGGGGTTTCTTAAATAAATGTATCACGATCTTTCCAAACAAATTCGAGTACATTTACTCTAAGGGACTGCCTTCCTCATCCCTATCTAATTAGAGTAATTAACGTACATATAACACGGACGGGTGGTAAGACATGGTTGTGGGAAACATTTTTTTAATATTTTAAAAAGGTTTTCTAAAGGCTAAGACGTCTTGTTTAATCTCCTCAGACGCTTGTTATTCTATAGAAAGTCAAGTATGACGGAAGTGAGTGTGTAAACTTTCCTGTCCTCCCTGTTCCTGTCTCCGCGTGCGTGCGTGCGTGTGTGTGATGGTGTAATTGAAGATGACAGATCTTGGCACTGTAGGCTACGTTTGTTGACGACTGCGTTGGTGTTTTATGTCATTGTGGATTACATGACTTCCTTCTTACTGTCTTCATCCAGAGCCATCCTATTACAAAAAAACATTGGACTATTTTTAGTTCTATTCGAGGCCTGCACTTTATTTTTTATTTTTTTTAACTTTCCATCATTCTTATTGAGAACATATGCCTTTTATAATTCTTATAATTTTTTGGATATTTTTAGCTCACAAATTAAGGGCACCGCCTACTTGATGGAACAATGCTTCACATTGTGGTAATTCTCATTATAGTTGCTTAAATCACTAAAACCATTCTTATTTATCTTAAAAGGTTTTGTTGTCTCCTTGTTAAAAGATTACTTTATTTACTTGAGAAAATGTAGATATCTTCTTCTATACACTTTCTTCAATCTCAAAACTGTTAAATATTACGAAAAATTTTGTGTTTGAAATAAAATATGTTCATCTTTTTGTATTAAAAATAATTAAAACTTAAAATTGGATAGTTTTAGGATCACTTAGGGAAATTTTGATATAGGCCTATTTCACCTCTCTTCGGCGGGAACCATATTTTGAAATAATAAACTAGATCTAGTTTGTTCTAAAAAGGAATAAAGATACTGGGGAGTGGAGGAGGTTACATATTAATGAGTGACATATCCTGTACTAATCACAAGATATAGTTATGATTGTTAAGTCTATTAGCTCGAGATAGGGATAGGTGGCGCACCTTTGTAATTGCATCAATGGTCTTTCGAGTTCATAGGACCATAGAATAAATAAGTAAACCATTTCTTAAATGACACGGAATTTCTGGACGTCCACCACGTGTCTCAGTGATTTGACAGGCGGAAGGAGGCCTCCTTAACAAATGTTTTATCTGTTTTGTTTTTAATACATCGCGTCTTAATTAACTATCAGGATTATCCACATATGTATCCTTACAGAGTAAATATGAGTAAGTTAGATACTATAGAAGTTGTACGCCCATTAACGTGGAAGGAAATCCATTTTAGGAAAAAAAAACACCCACTTGAGATTCGAATCATGATTATCTGTCACCGTTCAATCAGACCAGACCAGACACGACTCACTCCTTTTTCCACCAGAGTGGGATTGGATTTAATAACAATATCACTCATCCCGGTGACTCGGTAGTTAGCATCGACAGCCATATATCTATACAGTATTCTGGTTTTGATCCAGCTGGAGTTGACAAAATATAATATTAACCATTTGTGAATATGTTTGTCTTTCTAACCAATTAATTTAAGGTGGGAGTTATGGAGACACAAGTAAAGGCATGTGTTTATGCAATTTTAATAGCAAAACTTTTTTTTTGGTCAAAATGAATCAAAAATGTATCCAGTAGAAACTAGGAGTTTAATTTGATTCACATGGTATTCTCAACAGTTGTTGAATATCTGTCAAGTGTGTGCTAGAATTTAACGACAAGTTTTTCTCTTCATTTAATAAGTGTATGCACTATGCAATTCTGCTATGATCACAAAAGATATTCAGCAACTGTTGATATCACCATGTGTAGAAAAATAAACTTTAGTTTCTTTAGGAACAATATTTTATTTATTTAGTGAAAAATATTTTGCCACGGCAAAAACACTCTTACCTTAACTTGCGATTCCTAAACTCCCACCTTAACATCTATATCCCAGGATTGGTTATGTCTTGATGGGTTCACTGCCCTATAAATTCAGTAAGTTTTAATGAAGGGCGCTGGTATATTCATACACAAGTTATATTTACAATGATAGTGAGTTTGGGAAGAGGACTGTGTAAAGAAGTACACCCGTATTTGTTTAGAGGGAGGGTGGGAAATCATTTATGTAGAGCACTCTGCAATACACCAGACTGGGATTCAAACCCAAACCTCCTCCTCATTAGAAAATCAGACTATATATTAGTTTTATATTTAGTCCATGTACCCACCAATTTGGTGTTAGTATTAACATTCTTGTTTAGAAAGTACACATTAAATACTTGTATTGGAATAAAGGTTAAACTTTTCAAGTTGTTTTAAAATGTTAAAATCTTTCGAGGTTTAAAGTGTCCATCTTGGTCAGCGAGAAAGTATCAATCGCTGTCAGTCTCCAAGGCTTAAATACAATGGTCTGTGTTGTTTTATGGGGCTTCTCTAATTTGTGTGAGCTTATACTCTCTTTCACCCTTCACCTAAAACCACCCTTTACCATGTCATCAAGACAGAGGGTAAATAAAACTAACAAACTTCTTATCTCAAGTTAAATAGGAAATCTCACTGCTAGTTCTAAAATATCTTAACATTTTTTGTTGTGAGCCTATTTCATCAAGCCACGTCATATATATTCCATTCACGGTAGGAATTACTCTCTGAAAGGTCTTTTTTCCTACCAATATCCTACTATATAGTAGATTTATGGTAAGGAAAAAGGCCTTTCAGAAGTCAATTCCTACGGTGAATGGATTATAGCTCCTCAAACATGCTGAAAAAGTCGTTGAAATTGAGCTAATGCCACACATTTTAACGCATTTGTTTATATTAATAAAACTCAAACTCTATGGTTATTATGTAAAAAGAACCCTAATGGAATCCTTCGACTTTATTCTGACGTGGATCATATTTTGAAATAAAGCATCATAAAATTAAATATTGGGTTAGAGTTCAACATCTGCGCGGCAATTTCTCGCTTACAAAGGTGGACCCCTTAATACTATACCAGACTTGTAATATTATGTTTTTTTATAATCGTACTTCATTATTATTTCTTTGTAAATACTTTTTTTTTAACAGATTAATGCCTCAAACAGATTTAATAATGAAGATATCTTGTCTATGTTAACGAATAGAAAAAATATTCCGTAACTTAGCGTTCAGTTTCAAATGAGCAGCTACCAAAAACGTTTCTTTATAAAGTCTGATCTTTTAGCCGAGGGTAAAGCAATGGTTTAAGTTTCACCACAAATCTTTGCATACGTAATAAGTCGGAAAGCTTTTGATGTTCCCGGCTCATTCCCAGGCTTTGTTATACTCCTGAGTTACTTAATACCACATCATTTATAATACCAGATTTCCTTTTCCTAGAATAAGGGGGAGAAGGGAGAGATAGAGGTGGAGGGGGCAATTAGAAGTAGAGGATAGGGAGAGGGGGATTTGCTTGGCGTTCATTAATGTTCAACATTTCCACTTGAGAACTTGATTATTGTGGCAAAGACAGCTTGTCTTCACTTTAAACACAAAGAGCGTGTGGAAGGGCCCAAGTAATAGATCGTCATAAAGTCATTACTTGAATACATCTGGCAGAGTTAGCTCAGTGTAAGTGGTTTTTAGTTTGTTTGTTTGTTTGTTTTTTTCGTGCTCTCCTTCTTATGAACCGTCCGAGCTATCCAGATATTTAAACTAATGAACGCGGAGATGAAGAATATCTAGGGCCATATGCAAGAACGCCACTAAGTGGACTCATCATAGGCTAGAAGATGGACCGTGAGGGTGCTCAGGACTTTACTAACGCGTCACTAAGCATCCACTCACACTTAGTGGCTTTCTTGCATACCGACCTTAATGTTTAGAGGAAATTTAGTCACATCTACGCTAAGGAAAAGTGTTCGGGGAGGAGGGGGGATCTCAACACACCAGGCCAGGACTTGAACCCCTAACCTCCCCATCACTGGTAGACCAAACTAGCCAAGACAAACACCTCCATCTACACACCACACCGACGGAGAAACTAGCATATTCTAAAGAAATTCTTGAGAGTTTTATTGTTCAGTTAGAATCTATAACAGGTATGCTGAGAAGGAATTTTCATGTACTGTTCTCAGCCTCTGACTAGGTAAATGCTGATACATTTCCTTAAAATTCCCCTTCTCCATGTTTCCTTCAATTATTGGGGCTCGGGGAATATTAATAATAAGCTAGGTTTAATGTTTTTTTGATAATCTACTTTAGGGGCCTACTAGTCTCCAGTTGCCAAAAATAAAATTATATTCAATTCCTCTGTTTATGTTGGCAATTCTGAATCTTTTCTGTGCATCAGAAATAGGTTATGCACCTCAGTAAAGAGCTTAAGCCAGACAGTTAGTGAAAATACTTAAAATTTGTGTCCTTTTTTTCTATCCAGTGGCGCTTGGTTGACTTGCGCAAAATGTTTCATAGGAAGCCACATTTTTAGGCGGGCGTCATAAAAACACTGCATTGTAAAAACAAAGGGATTGTTTTAGAACTTATTTCTCTGTAGGGCTGGATGGCAGTGTTCCAAACATTAGGGCTTGTTATTTCTTTTGTGATTATAATTTATCTTTATTAAACTTTGCGTTTCCGCTCTATCTGAGCAGATAAATACCCTCCTCGGTTTCGACTTGATGTAATACAAGGAAATTGTATTTGGTGATTGCCGCACTAATTATATGAAGCAGAGACGCGCTGGGAAGTAAATTTAAAGACGTGGTGGCAACAGACAGAGAACAAATCAGGGAATTTGTTGATGTTAGGGAAAAGGGAAAAAAAAAATATTCTGAAAATTGAAAAATGATGCCTGGACATGGGAATCGAACCCAGAACCTTTGGCTTGCTACGCCAATGCCAGGAGATTTGATCAAAAATAAGGAAAAGTCAGGGAATTTAACTTAAATAACTCTACACCTAAAAATGTAAACAATATTGAGATAGTCCGTTTCTCGGCGCTAGCAAAACGAACTGTTTAAATATAATATTCTGGTAACAAGAGATGAATCTACAAGGCTAGTTGGTGACCTGGTGGTCTAGGAATAAGGTGTTGGACTTCTGTGCTGGGGGTGCGGGGTTTAATCCCCGGTCCTGGCACAGATTTATCTTATTACCAAACCCTTCCTTTACCTCTGACAAGACGTGTACTAATCACAACTTGGGAATGCCAGGCCTCCGCCGTGGTTCGGATTCCACGTTAAACTGTAGGTCCTCCATTTCATCTCTCAATCACCCTACCATTACTCATTAGCGTAAGTGCGTACAACCTGAACGGGTAGTAAGACGTGGTGCTAATAATGATAATAATACAAGGTTAGTTTTATAACACATTTACACAGGTACACAAATAATGCCTAAAACACTATACACCTGATAAATAACTTATAATGGTGTTGATGTTTATTATCCGTTAGGTTTGTTTTAAAAAATATTTGATCACAGTAATAAACAGAAAAAAATGCCATTTCCCAAGTAAAACTGTAATAAAAGGTCGAGTGGGATTTTTCTTTTAAATATTGTCTGGAAAACACAGAACAATCAGGGAATTTTTATAGTAAAAGGTTTTGTAAGCGCCCTGCAATATAACTTTTAGCCAACTAACGAGATGTTTAGTTGCTAGATAGACAAGTCCAACAACTTTACTCAGACGGAGGTGTTTATTGGCTGCTGGGAAAAACCACCATTGGTAGTTACACTGGCAGAGGCTACAGTTGAGCTCGTTGAGCTATTGGTAATGGGTAAGTCAAGACTCAAAATCAAGATAGGTGATATGAGATATCTTTTTTTTAAATGGTGTCCAAATTTTCCTTAAAGCAGATGTGGGTACATTTTCTTTATATCATATCTTCCTCATCCTTGCTCCATTTAGAGTAAACATACGAAAAACTTAAGCACTAATATATGGATCTTTTCTTTGATTTCTGGTGTCATTAGGTTATCAATCCTCTGATTGGCTTACTGCAGCTCTCTACTTTTGCCCATCCTCGGCTTTTTTTTTTACTTCTGTGTACCTTCTTTTGCCAACATATTTTGCTATCTGATTCATGCACTCCAGTCACGGTATTCCTCTTGAATCTTTCCCTTTCACATCTCCTTCTATATATATCTTCGTCAAACATCATGTCTCAGTATAAGGCCTACCATGTTAGCTCTTCTTCGTTGTACACCTTTCCAAAGTTTCTATTTTATTTTGCTTTTCTTAGCATTTCTATTTTGACACTATCTCCATCCACTATATTTTCACCTTTCTTCTGTATCACCACATTTCAAACTCTTCTAATTTTTTCCTTTCAATTATACCAATGGTTTGTTTCTGGTGAAATCTCACTTTGATAGAACAACGTCCTTGGTGTTGCGTCTTTTATATAAATAAGCTAGTCTCCAAGACATCTTCTTATCAGATTTGATTAGTTGTGTCAGAACTTTCACGTTAATTACCCTCATCTATTTTTAAAACAGTCCTTCACGGACACCTACAATTTACTAGTCGCTTATTTGGTAGCAGGAAAAAAATGTAGACACTATTTTAATCAACAAGTTCAGCGTTAATGTTTTATTATGTCTATTTTTCAAGAAAGTTTTGATGGGACACTATGAATCTGACATTAAAACGTAAACTGTAGATAAATACCTCATTCTAGATGTTCACGTCTTGTTCCCAACGGTGCTAAATGCGCAGGCCAACGTATTTACGACTTCCTTAGAGATTTCTATTTTTACCAGATACCATATTGCAGTTGATTCTTTTATAATAAAATAAACATTCAAATGAACTAGAAAAAAGGAACGATCTGTATATTATTTAGAATATAGAGACAATTCCTTTCGACAATGATTCCAGTAGCTTTTACCCAACCAATTTTCATCATTTTTTTTAAAGAAACAAAAATTTCATACCGAGAAAGAGTCCAAAAATGTTTAATTCTAAAATATCTCTAGGGGAAAATTTTAATTTGGGATGAAAATGTTAATATGAATATTTATCATTACCCACATTATTTGAATTCTCGATTTGCATTTCTAAGATCTCAAGGTAATGATTAAGATCTGTCATTGCAAAATTGTTGAATTATGCGTGTCTGGGGATAGCTAGTCAAAGGATGTTATACGCATTTACTTTATATTTGAAGTTTGTTTTTGAAGGCTTGAAAGTGTTAATAACTATAGTCAGGATGTAGTCCAACAGATAGATTATAGAACGTATTTCAAGCATATTTTAACCGTACTACTCAGCGTAATTGAAAATAAAACTCTTTGCAAACTGTTTGGATGCTGACTTACTCTCTTCGAGAGCTTGATTTCCAGCCCGCGAATTCAGCTACGTAATAAATCCTAGAGTTGGTTCACCACGGTAGTACTTTTTTTTTATGCACCTAATCTTACTACTCCTCCGGGACACGGGATAACCGCATTTAACTACTTTAGTGACGTGACTTAATTGTGAAGTTAGAGCTTAGAGGAAATTTATCCACATTTAAATGGAGGTAGAGTGGGAATCTAATTTAGGAATACCTTCACATTAAGTCCACTCCTTACCCCACCAGGAACTTAACCACCATCGCCGTCGCCGATAAACCAGATTAGATGATCTTTACGTTTAATCCACGTGCCCACTGTTGCGAATATATATATTTAGCTATACTCATTTCCCCGGGATGTGCTCGATGGATTGTGCCTAATTCGGTGAGGAGTATAGTTTAGCATCAGAGGGCTGAGGGGTAAGGACCCCCCATTCATTAACAAAGATGCATATCAAGGATACCACAGACACGGCATGCGGCCACTTCTTCGAGAGTATATACCTTGGAACAGGGTGAGAAAGAAACCTTCTGCCACGTTCAACAATCCTTGAGGAGAGAGATACACTATGATCACTTTCAGATAGTATCTTCGTGCGAGCTTTCCAAGGTCATATTGAGAACAATATTGTAGATTTTATTGTTACATTACACATGGGAATAATATAAGTAGCTCACACCCACCCACCTTGCACGTCCTTACTTATCATCCTGTCATACTTATCTTTATGTTACACTTCTCTTATTTGGTTTTCCGTCTGAGGAGTCTGGATTCAAATCCTGATCCGGTGTAATTAAGTTTTTTTTAACCAACTGTTTTTCACCGCTTCCTGCACGCAAATTTGGTTACATTTTCCCTAAAATCTATATTCCTTATCCCTACCTTATACAGTGGTTAAATGCGAATAGCTCGGGTGGGGCAGTAAGATGCAATGCAAAAAAAAGGGTGATAAACGGCTTAATCTAAATAATAGGGATGTGTTTTTAGCAATGGCACCCGCAGTAGCATTTGAGAGAGGATAGGAAAAACCCTATAGTTCACTTGACATAGATTCAAACATACACCCACGCATGTACCGGTGTGGCTACAGGGCTATTTACAATAACATCTTAAGAGTAAAAAGGGTACTTTAGAGAAAATACACCAACATTTGGTTTGCTTAGTGGATGTAAAACAATTTTTCGAAAGCATACATTCATATTTCCTGGTTCTTGTGTTTCCCATGAAGATTCAAGCTTTATTGCCTCCTTCCCCCCCCCCCCTCCCCACTATGGAATGGATCATATTTCGCACGACGACATTGACTGACAGATGGGGAAATATCAAGTAGGTTTTGCTACATCCGAGAGCGCTGAAGAATCGATGATCTGACACCTCTGAGACCATTCAGAGTATCAGAGTTTGCATTCCTGTGGGGGACGTTAGTTGTAGTTTTATCAAGTGGGACATGGTGAGAGTGGAGGAAGGGGCAGTACATTTATTGTTCATAGGTTCGAGAAATAAAGCTGAACCTTCCAGACCAGTTTTCATTATTAAATCAATAAAGCCAATACCACTGGTATTTTATCTCTCTTAGCTTTCTTGCCATGCTGCTTTTCTAAAACCTGGAACACATGCCACAATTCCTAATATAAAATGTTGTACAAGAAATTGTACAAAATCTTGGCCATGTTGGTAGCACACAGGTTTTACCCCAAAGATGTTCACACGACACGTAGGATGATTGCATACAATATTTTAACAATTTAGTGGCTTTTAACCAATAATCAATGCATTTTTTAATATAGTATTTACCATATTTTCCTAAAGAGTGGCAATATAAATACAAGATTATTTTCAAATTATTTTTAATTTTAAACATTTAAAAACCTTTGCGCTTATATTTTGGGATTGACCTACAATAATAATTTTAATTATTAGTTTTTATCAAGAGTTGTACTTATAATAATTTCACAATCATTCGTAAGTAAAATAAGTAACCTTCTAGCAGATAGAGTTATCGTGTTTACAAACGTCTTACATAAGACGTGTTATATTTCCTACAAGGCACATGATGGTGTATAAACATAATTCTGTAGCCCCAACGTCTTGTATAATATAGTAATTATCATATTAGAATAATATATATTAATTATTTTTCCACTGCACTGAGATCGATGGTATTTTATAAAATTATGAACATTTTCAACACATCTTCCTTCGTAGCAGAAGTAAAGATGTCAGTCCCATGTAGATTAAGCAATGTAAGAGATTCCTGAAAGGAATGTGAGATACCTCTCTGGCATTATTTGTGCGCTCATTCTCGCTTGCTCAGAGAAATTCAGTGCGGAAAACAATGGGACACTACCACACTCTTAGGACTTCCATAATATTATACTTTCTCCTAAATTGAGTGAGGGCGACACTAACCATCAAATGGTCTGAGTGCGTGCGCAGCTCCGGATGGATGAGAAACACATCAGGAATGATCTTCGAGCTGTATACTCACTATTGCCGTGGTTTTCAATTTTTCGATACTCGATATTGAAAAATGTTATGCAAAAGTGATTAAAAAGGAACGAGAATTGTGAGAAAGAGAATAACTATTTAAGTTGAATTAAAATATAATAGGTAAACAAGCGGTGAACAGAAGCGTGGCAAAGATATTGAACCAAAGCAGCTTTCTCATTCAGTTCACGTCATGGCGTGTGGGGTAGACTAGTTGAATAAGTTAAAGAGCTCTTAATGGCTGTGGTCCAGAAACACAGCATCTTCATAACCACAGCCACCCCGACCCCTACAACGAACTCCCCCACTTCCCGCTTAAGTCTCCCGGTTCTGTTTTCTCACGTGCTGTCTTGTTCGGTAATGAGGACATGACGGGAAGTGATGCCGCGCGTCTGAACAATGTTTCGGGACTCTCTCTCTCTCTCCCTTCATCTTTCCTCCTGACTAAGGTTTCTCTCTTTACTCTCCCCTCCCCCTTTGGAAACTGTCTACTAATGTTTCCCCTTGCCATCAATCTGTCAACGTGCACCCCAACCCCCCACCTCTCTCTTCCTTCTCCCAGTCAATGTCTTGCTTGACAAGAGGACACGTGTACACAGGACATGTCCCCAAGATGATGGTGTTGCTAGCGGCAAACCTCACAACTAGTGAATATGTGCAGCTACTAATGCATAGGAAGAATTCTGGCAAAAAGGAACTTTTAGAAATAACAGAAGAAAAAATAAAGTGCTGTCAACATTGATAACATACGAGTATTACTATACAGGTCCCTCATAACAGCAGTCATAATTAAATATCTTAAAAATATCTTACTAGTTTACGTGATTTTTGCCCTAAACGCTTTGGCAACACTGCATGCTCTTTCTTGATACATTTATATTAATTAAATCCTAGTTTTCAATCATCTTCAATTGTGTACTTAAATATTCCATCCAAGCTATCCGCAAATTTATACTAATGAGGGTTGGAATATGGATTCAAGGAAAATGTTCTTGTTTTTTTTGCATGGGGAGAAAAAAATAATGGGTAACTATTTTTGAGAAAAAATCCTTTCAGAAGGCCCTACACACAAAAAGTATTCTAAACCTAACAATTCCGTCATCAACAAGCCTTAAACCTAATGAAAACATGCATGGAGTTTTAAAACAGTTCTATTAGTACGTCAGACACAAGGCCTATTAAAATCTATTCAAAGTGGAAAGAAGGTTTAGGGTAGCGTAAAGGAAGTGCACCCTCATTGCTACGTAGAGAGGATTTTAAAAAATTACCTCCAGTGTGCCCAGACTGAGATTTGAGTCCCAAACATTCTCATAAACAATGACCAAGTACAACGCGTGCCTAACACCTTAGCCACCAGCGTTGATGTCGACAAGCCTAGTTTTGTTTGAGCTTATTACGATTTAGTATGAGAATTTTAACTATTAGCTTACAGCCAGGTAAAAAAAAAACATTCCTCAGAGACATAATCTATCACTAAACATAAAGTAACAAATTCTTTTAGAATTATAAATATTAGGCTCTCACATATAATCGAACATGGGACCTTAAGATAAGTAGATGGTTTTTGATACTGAACTAAGAGGTGATTTATTCTTCAATTCGTTTCTGCCGATAGCAAACAAGAAAGACATTGTAAGAGAAAATATGTATTTTATTTAAATGACGTATTTGACGTGCACTGTCTGAACCTACTGATTATATCAGCACACGACCTTAAGAACAAACTTTAATCTATAACAGACACGGAACTCCAAGCGTCCGGCCGTTGATAGCGTTCATCATGGCTGGCCCAACTCAACTGCCGGCTCGCGCAAGGTATGGAAGTTAAAGGGGAAAGAAAAAAACCTATAATATGCGAGAAATGTGTAGAGTGCGTTCGTATTTGAATGATTCCTCGAAATTTTCCACGGGGACGATGGGGGACAAAGTGACGAAATTTCTTTTTAATAACTACATTATGTCCTATTAAGACAGAATACAGATTTGTGCACAATACTTAAAAGTGAAGCCATTTTAAAATTGTAAAAAACTGTCTTTTCAACGCAGTTTTTATCCAAATATAATTTAATATTTCAACAATATTTTGTATTAGGAACAGCTATTAACTATTTATCTCCATTAATGTTTGAACAGAAATGATCCTCGTTCATTAGTATTCGTGTAAATTTACGGTTTCGTGCCAACTGTATCACAGAATTGATGGGTACATGATGCACGCTCTTAATTTCTCACTGTGAAAGAGAAACCCTTCCCTCCTCCAAAGAAACCAATGGCAAATGTATCGGATACTACCATTGCCTGCTATCAATGTTGTAACCACGGCTACCGGCACTTAGCTATCAAGACACCCCACCACGGAGTGAAGATATTTTTATAACCTCTGCCTTTGACCCTCATGTTATTTCTCTACGTCCTTCTTTTTAACTTTCTTTCTCTACGTCTATCTTTCTCTTCCTTTGTACCTCCATTTTGTATTCCCAACTTTCACTAATTAATTCTCTTTTACTCACTCTAAATTTAACTTTTTCTGCTTCTATTTATATGCCTGTTTATTATTTAATCTTACTCTACTTATATATCTCTCCCTTGAATCCCTCTTTCCCATTCCCTGCCTCTGTGCTACTTTAGTTTCCTTTCTTTCTTTTAAATCAGCATATGTGAATCTATCTTTGCCTCTAACACTTTCCCTTACTCAGCCCTGGTTGCTCTTTATCTGTCTTCCTTTCTATTTATTTGTGTATATTTTTATTTATCTCTCTGAGTATTTATGCCACTACTTTCTCTTCCTCACCCTTTTTCCAAATTTGTTTCCCTATTTTCTTCTCTTTTATCATACCTCTCTTTCTCCTTTTTAAAGTTTTTCTCTTACTCTCTACCTCCCGCTTCTTGTCTTCTTGCCTTTGTGTTTCCGTTGATCTGCCTCTTCTTCCCTTTCTCTCTTGTCCCCTCCCCATTATTCCTCTCTCTCTCTCCCAACCTATTCTCCCTTCCTCTCTCCCTGAGCTTATTTCTCTGCCTCTCTCTCTAACCCCCTTCCTCCCAGTGACATCTGGCTGGCGATACCAAGGCTTGCGGTCAGTCCTAGGCGCGTCTCTCACGGCTCGACTAATTATAACTTTATCAGCAGGCGCACGTCACTAGTTCGGACCCCCTACCCGCGCTGGGCGGGTCGCTTGCACCAGGGGCAGATACAGACAACACCGACCAACGGAAGCGGCGCGGCGGTTTGAAACATGATTGTCTCCGCGGTCGACGGATGGAAGAGAGTATCTCTGCCACTGCACCCCCCCTTGCTTCTGGTCGATAGGGGGTGGATTTGACGCTCTTTTGTCAGCATGATGTACGCTCTCTGATTGCGTGATGTATTCTTATTAAGTTGGGGATGCAGGGAACGCGAGGAAAGGTCAGTGGTTTTGTAGTTTTTATAGGGGAAAATAAATTAAATATTGCTTATATACAAGCATAGAGTTTAATTTTCTTCACATGATGACTTCAGCAATTGTTGAATATCTGTCAATGGTGTCTTGAAATTTCATGAAACCTTTTTCTATTCTTTTAAAGGTGTTGTTAGATAATATCACTCTGTTCATGACAGATATTCAACAACTGTTGATATCACCATGTGAGGAAAATTAAACTCTAAGTTTGTGTGTAAGAATTTTTTATTATTTTGATCCAAAAAAGTTTTGCTATTAAAACTGCATAAAAACACTTGTCTTTTCTCACGTTCCCTGCACTCTCATCTTAAAAGCGCCCGTTATTGCACCCCAAGTTGCAGTGTTTAATTGAATAACAATTTATTGAAGCATCGCATTGATCAAAGCTACACATTTTATCCAACACATACTTTGTTAGTGTTATTACACTTTCTTATATTATAAGATAGCTGTGAAGCCCAAATTCAAAATAATTCTAAAAATCTTGTTAAGAAACTTGGTGATCTGGCAGTCTAGGGGTAAAGGTGTCAGACTTTTGTGCTGAGGGTCCGGGGTTCAATCCTCGGTCCCGGCACAGATTTAACTGATTGACAAAACCCTTCCTTCACCTCTGACAAGACATGTATTAATCATTGTGAATGTGTGGAATATCAGGCCTCCACCGTGGTTCGGATTCCACGTTAAACTGTGAGTTCTTAATTTTATTTCACAATCATACTACAATTACACATTAGCGTAAGTGCGTATAACCCGAACGGGTAGTAAGACGGGGTGCCAATAATAATAATAAGAAGAAGAAGAAACCTTTCTTAGCTCGTTTGCTTTGAGCATAGGAAGTCGGGTCTTCTAAACAAAGGCTACTGTAAAACCTATGGCAAAATCCGCTATGGCGAGTCTTTGCTTGGAGTAGTCGAAGCTTTCCTTGCCAAAGATGTACCCTCGCGTCCCTTTGGCGATGATGAAGGGGGGTAACATATATTCCATTCACGGTAGGAACTACTCTCTGAAAGGTCTTTTTCCTACCAATATCCTACTATATAGTAGATTTATGGTAGGGATAAAGGCCTTTCAGAAGTCAATTCCTACCGTGAATGGATTATAGCTATGTCATGCGTTGTCATGATCTTTGCTGGGCGAGGATATAGATTTGCGTCCACCAAAAAAAAAAGCAGATGTTTGTAATGATTTTGCTTAGTATTGTGTTTGTATTACTTTCTAAAATTATGATTACTATCTGCTAGAGACTGGCCCATCTCATCCCACGTATAGAACGTAGCCTAAGTAAGCAATACAGCTCGAAACAAGTGTAACATCTTAGTGTGGTACGATTAAGTCTTCATTAGAACACTTCTTTGTGTATACAACAAAATTAAAACTTTGTTGTTAAAAAAAGCTGATCCCAATATGGTAGTAGCTTGATGAATAATGAAGAAAACCGTGCTTCCAAGTGAGCTTTTGATGTAGCCATTATTGTTAAAATGAGACTTCAGACGATATATGGGCCGAGATTAGGACTAGTCCTAAACTTGAGTCATGATGGGGTCAAGCTATAAACTTCGTGTGGCATGATCTCGGAAAGAGATGTGGCTCAGAGTCTACTCAAACTCTTGGTTCGCACGTTCATTGAAAAACAAAAGTATAATCAAAATTTGGTCACGTGACGCGCTTTAGCCAATCACAAGAAATAAACGCGAAATGTATAGGTCCCTTTGGACTACCATAGTAGAAACAATCTCAACTTAGTCCACGCTTTGCCATTAAATATTAGCGGAAGAACCAATAAAATCTCAAAAGGACCCGCCTCGGTGGCGTAGTTGTCTAACGCGCTAGTCGTGTTGAGCTCGACTGCTGAGGACGGGGATATCGAGGTTCGAATCTTTGTCAGGTGAACTGGGAGTGGTTTTCCATTCTCCCTCCACGCAAATGCGGGTTCAATTCCTCTAATTCACCCTTCCCAATTCCTAATCCATTAGCGTAGTTAGTACTTAAAGCGTAGGCCTATAACCCGAACGGGTAGTAAGACGTGGTGCTAAATATTATTATTATTATTAAAATCTCAAAACCAATTTACTTTATCAGTAAGTGGTCACCAACAGACAAATTACGTGCATGCGCCTACCAAGTGAGATATAAACAGATTGTGAAGTTATTTGAAATAACTCGTTAAACGAAAAGCGTGTTTTGTCGTTCTCGTTCTGTAGTGAAGTGCTTCCGTACACAACATAATAGTTAGAAAAAGTCAATGGTGATAATGATCTAAAATATCTATCCGCTAGAAAATTAATTATATTGACAGTCAGATGTTTAAAGTTTGTGCTGCAAAGCATCATGGGTCAACACACATTATTTTTGGGTATATTAATTGCTGCGCTACTCAAACAGATTCTGGTTAAAATTTTTGGAAAAGGTATGAATCAAGTAGTCCATTGATTCGTATTTTAACTTAAAGCATTGAATAGCTTAATTATTTAAAACAATTCAGCTCTCTTTAGATTGATTCCTAATATATTTATTTATATTCTATTTTATTTCATAGTGGTTAAACACTAAACATATTAAATCATGACTATTAGGGAGGTCAATGTTACGCACATGTATATGCATTTGGAGTTGGGAAGTTTCATGAAGCAGTGCGAACGTGTGGCAGCACTGCGGAACTCGAATTTAGAATTAAATGTTTATTCTAGTTAATATAGTATTAATATAAATAGAAGAGTGTGTTAAGACTAAGCCCTCAAGCCTTTAGACTGTTAAAATATGGCCTATTTTTTTATCTTCAAAAGTCTTTGAGGCACTGCCTATTTTTTTCTTAGCACCGCATCCTACTACCCGTTCGGTTTATACGCTAACCAAGGCACTACTATTTATTCATACTTTAATATACTTTTAAAACAGTAATTCAAACAATAATTATTAAAACATGTGAAACTGTGTAACTTAATTCTGTACCATCCATAAAAAAAAGACGTTTAAATCTCCTACTCATAGAAAAAGAATTCTATAAAAAGTATCTTCATAGTGTGTGGTATCGTATCATCTCTAGGACAGATGTTCATCCACCCGCACTATTCAGGTCTGCTGGGAGCACAGATACTATCTGTGAATTAATGACTTCATTATATTTGTGCAGATTCAACACCATAAGATATTAATTTTGTCACGAAAATAACCGTTAAGTTTTGCTCATTAGAGCTAACTTCACATTTCTTGCGAGCGACCCCATCTGCGGTTTTGGGGTGGACTGGAAGACAGAAAAAAAGGTGTAAATATTACTTTAAAACAAAAAAGCTAGCCGGCATATGTTCTAATTGGAAGGAAGATGGAAGGAATTTTCTAAGAAAAACAAAGGAAAATACCTAGTTTTTATGGCTTTTGGGGAAGATGGGGGGGAGGGGGGAGGAGGGACATTGATGAGAGAAGCTTGGCTTGGGGTGAACCGAAGGAAGGGGAAAAACAGCTTCAGGCCAATTTACGTTCCCCTGAAACCACCCTCTTACCTTTTGCTGTAAGTAAGTTATTACTGAAGTAACGTAACCTCCCCTAGTTACCTCTTGGTCCTGACATGTAGCTATCGCCTGCCAGTTGCCGAAGACACCGTGTGGTTGAGAAGGGTCTTCCTCTTAACTTCTTCTTACTTTGCCGGCTCCGGAGGAGGAATTGAGTTGCAACCTTTAACAAACAAGGTGAGAAACATGGACAGTGGGGGCAATTACTTCACCTCACCCCACCATCACCACCACCTTTCACACACACACACACACACACACACGAACACCCTACTCTCAGCATCCCTTCCATTCTAACCCTCAACTCCCTCCAGAAAAACAGTTCGAAAACTATACCCTAAAATTACCTAGAGGAAACTCGTAAGTTTGGAGGGAGGGAGAAAAAAACCACACTTCTTTCAAATCAAAGACTTCATCTTGGCCATAAAAAAGACGCCTTCCACTTTTGTGATTAGAAAGGAAGATATCTAGAACTGCACAAAAGTATATTTTGAGAGATAAACTATACTAGGTTGTGATCATGCCTCCCTATCCACACCCTTCCTTCTGCGTCAGTCCGGGCTGTAGGCCTCTTAAGAATTTTAATAACTCGAGTAGTGATGAGGAAGGTATAGTTTAGAGAAAAAGGAATAAGGCAAAACAACAAAAACTCAGTACACCCAGCTGGAATTCAAATACCAACCTTCCCGGTCGCTGGCAAACCAAACTAAATGAGCCATACATATAGTCCACGTGTCCACTATTGTGGATAGCCTTGATGTCTAACGTAGGTCTACTATTAAAAACGAATAGTTTCTATCAAATGACGGACCTTTATAGGAACAGCCAAAAGTAGCGTAGGAAACTGAATTGAACGTATTAAATTTATTTATAAAAATATTTTTATCTTCTTCTTAACAAATTCTTTAACACTGGAAATTAATACATTTACTATGAACAACACTATTTGGCTGCTGACCAGATACTAACCTAAAACTAAAATATTATATAAAATAATTTTTATATTTTTATATTATCTCAGATACCTAAGGTATTTTTGGTGGATATAGTAAAGTTAACAAAGGATATGTTAATTTAAATATTAATTATGTAGGCTTTTGAAATAGACGAATTAAAATCAAACTAACTATTGAGAGAAGATAGTTTTTAGCGATTGAATTTTGTGTGAATATTATTAATTCCCCTTACTGATAATACATTATTATTATTTGGGCATAAAAGTTAGATCCTATAATCTAATAACAGCAAGATAGTTTATATATATATAGTTTAAATTAATTTGCTGATATTTTCCAAATTAGGTACACAAATTAGACTTGTGCGCTTTCAGTACGCATCCGAATGAAATAATTAAACCTTTATAACAATTCACTTTATAATAATTTAAACAAATGTTTGTCAGGATAAATGTAGTTTGGAATAAACATAAACGCAGAAATTAAAAAACTTTAATGAGAGAACCCATCACACTTCACTGAGAATAATACGTTGGGTAGAGTGGGATTAGCCCACATACTCATGTTATTGACCCCACCTAAAATAAATTAAGTATCTTTTTCACCCTTATTTTTTGAGGGGAGGGACAGCAACTTTACATTCCTGGTGAGAGCCGAAGAAGGTAGTTGCCATTTAAATGGCACATGCAGTAGCCCCATGGCTTCTTTGGTGCTGACTACAGTTCACAGCTGACGGCTTTGAAAAATTACTATACCAAATTATTTATCCCTACGCCGAACCATATGATCTGCAAAACATGTGTTTAGCTGCTGTCACTTCTGACAGTCAAAATTTAGTTATAAACCTAAACATTGACTGTCAGAAGTCAGCTGTAAGCTGTCAGTCAGCACCAAAGAAGCCATGTAGCTACTGTAGCATACCTTACTTTATAGCAGGTATGTCTAAACTTTAGGCTTGATCCATGATTCCGTGCGGTCAACGGAGTTGTCGATGAACAAACGTACAATACGGCACTATTCTTTTTTTTAGACCTTGTAGAGATACACAATAAGAGATTATGACATTTGGAAATTAGTCATTAGTTGGGTAAATCTAGCAAGTAAATCCTTACACCAGAGATTTATTCCTTTTTTTTTTTAGATCTTGTAGAGATACACAATAAGAGATTATGACATTTGGAAATTGGTCATTAGTTGGGTAAATCTAGCAAGTAAATACTTACACCAGAGGTTTATTCCCAATTATTGTTATATTTGCCTACCAAACATTAGCAATGTTTGACACTAGGAGTTGAAACAGTTGTTTTCTATCATGGAAAGGAACAAATATATGAGACCAGTCTTGTTATCGTAGTTGGCCAACGTGCTAGTTTTGTGCCGAGCTAGACTGCTGAGGATGGGGAGATCAAGGTTCGAATCTCAGTTGGGCTAGCTGGGGAGGGGCAGGTTATTAAATGGTTTTCCTCTTACCCTCCACGCAAATATGGATTCACTTCCTCTAAATTCGAAATTGATAGTTCCTAAGACATTAGCGTAATTAGTACTTAAGCGTATAACCTGAACGGGTAGTAAGATGTTGTGCTAAGTAAACAAATTTAAAAAAAATTAAAAACATCTGAAGATCATAGTTCTATCCCGGTCAGGTGTACTGAGGGTGGACTTTCCTAAATGGTTTCATACTCTCCCTCCACGCCACTGTTAGTACACTTCCTTTAAAATTAATCTTCTTCATACCTAGCCCATCACTGTAATTAGTACATAAGCATTTAACACAAACGGGTAGGAGAGGGAGGTTGGAGGGGAGGCAAAGCCGTCGGTACCCATGGTGATTGTGGTATGTATAAAAACCTTGGAAGGTAAAAATACCATTCCTGGCGAAATTGGTAGGTCCTTTCGCTCTCACTCATATAAATTCTCGTCTGTTAATATAATCAGTTGGTTTAGAAAGTTAACGTTAAATATCTCAAATAAATAAAACCATTTAAATTTAATACTATATGAAATTTATATTAAATAAAAATGTTATAATCAAGACAATTTCTAAAAAGATTAAATAAGTTTTTATTTTCGTTTGAAGCAAGGGTGTGAAATCGGGACATAAGTATTATTTTGGGGACGAATGGTCATGAGCTTAAGGTCAAACTAAGACTTAGAACCTGAAGTCAGCCATGTAGAGACAGTAAATTAGGCTCATCACGCACACAGAAGCTAATTGGTTCTATCCGACCATTACTTTGTCTTTGTAGGGTATTATAAAATCATGAAGAGATTATTCTAAGCCATGATTTCCGTAGTTCCACCCAACTGATTTTTATTATTATATTTTTTATTACTATTATGAAAACCTATGCACCTAGGATGTACCCAAAAGTTTAAAATTTCAAAAATAGTCACAGTGGTGGCCCAAATTTTAGAAACATCCATTAATTAGATAACAATTTATTGAATTCTACTCCCCCACATTTAATTAATAGACTTGTTTTTAAATAAGAGCTTTTTTTTACAGTGTTCCAATAATGAATCCACACTCTTTATAAAATTTACTTCGGTCAATGAATGAATGAAGGATATTCAAACAAGGTTCACGATGTCTAAAGGTCTATAAAAGAAAGTCTTGGGCTATAAATTTTGATAAACCTCATAAAAAGTATTAACTTAATTCTGGGATTTACTATAGCCATTTGACTTTTGACGAGTTCTAAAGTTTATTTGGTCGAATTTTCACCTAAGTATGATTGGTTGTTATTTTTAAAATCTACATGTTTATGGACAACACCCACACGGCTTACATGCTCTGTATTTTTACTCTCATTTTCTGGGAAAACATATCATAGTTATATTTTATTATTTTATATTTCTTGTTTGATGTTCTCCTTAGCGATTTTTTTTTTCTTTCAAAATCGCTTTTGGCACAGTATTTACGATTAAGTAAAACGTGTAAATCGGTAAAGGGTAGGGGCCGTTAATTGAAACTTTTGAGATTCAACCTGCTNTATATATATATATATATATATATAATTAAATTTAATTAACTATGAAATAGCAACATATGAAAAGTTTAACGATGATTAGCTTACAGCCACAAAAATAAGCATATCTTAAAATATATAACCACCTAGAACGTGAACCATGTCTTACTACCCGTTCGGGTCATCTAAAAATATACACTGATGGTTTAGGGACAGGTAATGTAGAATTCAGAGGAAGTGCACCAGCATTTCCATGAAAGGAAGCATTTAAAAATAAAACATTATGAGTACACTCACCTGGGATTCAAACTCCGACCTCCCCTTCATATGCAAATGTGACGTTATGACCTTGAGATTTATTCTGTGTGGCCACCGATGCTGTTTTTTCCAAAAATTAATCGCCATGATCGATAGAAGAGGTTTTATTACCATTGAAAGTAAAAGTTAAGCTTCCAAAACTTTGAATTAACTTTGGGTAGGCCTATTAATCAATTTCGACCTATATTAGATAAAAGATCAGTTCTGAATATCTAAGAAGCTTCGTCCATAAAAAAATATTGGAAATGAAAATACACATTTATGTTCAATCTATCTTTTTTACCATATATTAATGTTCACTAGGCGAAAATTTAAACTAATCTAAAATAACTAAATTATATGCTGTGATGGTAATTTGAATTGTCAGTTTGATACTAAATAGTAAATATGTTAGTAAGGATTTCCTATATAACATTGTATAAATGATATTTAATACCCAAAGCTATATAATTATTTAAACAATCATTTTTTCAACCACAAAAATTTGATTCGGCTTCGGGAATATTTCGCATTATTCTATTCGATCTCACATCGAATTTAAAAAGTGGACTTCGAACCCCCTTATATTTGTTATGGTGGGAGTACCGGAATCACGAGCTGAGCGTTATGTGTTTAAAGATTTTATATCAAAAAATTGGCCAAAATAAATAGAAAATCTCCAGTAGAAGCAGAGTTTAATTTTATTTACATGGTGAGATTAACAGTATTTGAATAACTGTCATGACCATAGCGGCATTAGACAAAGACAATACTTTTTTAAATGAAGAGAAAACGTTGTCATTCCTTGACAGCTAACTGAAACAGTCTCCAAAGCACACTTTTAAAATAAATGGTACGACACAATCGAACTAACTTTCTCTTATCGTGTATTACAGCTTCAAAGAAAATGTTCAAAAATAGTTATCTATACCACAATTTGGTAAATTTTTCTCATTAAAACAAACTCATCAAAATAAATAACACAATAAACACTCCTTAAATATGAATTTTATACCAAATTGTAAAAATATAGCATACAAAATTCAGACTTCCATAAAAAAATTCCAACTTTCATAAATACATAATTATTTTTGAACTACTCTAAAGTTATTTATTTAAAAAAAAATATTCTTATTTATAATGAAAAAGTATTTCCAGGCTCCCATTTTCAATTTAATCTTCAATGTCAATTTTAAACATATTCAAGTAATTTTAAAATTTGTCGTAAGTAAACTACAATTAAATTAATTCATTTTAGATAATTAATAAAGGTATATTATTATTGATTATGTACCAATTTTTAACCACATTATTATCTGTTAAAAAAAATCCAATTTTAAAATATCCATTTATTTTTTAACTATTAAATTTCTTTATTTTATAAAATTAAATGTATGTAACTATTTATAATGAAAACAGCATATACCATTTTTGAACCAAATCATAAAACTATTTTTAAATATTCATATTAAAAATACAGTAATCAGTAAACTGCACACAACCGAATTTCCCCCCCTAAACAAGTACACAGTTGTATTTGTCATGTTCATGTCAACACAACCCTCAGATATAGGCTACATTTTAAATAAAAGCGTTAGAGCTATTTTTGAAAAACCTTAGAATTAAAAAGAATAACTCATCAGTAAATAACCTTCGATTGAAGGGCTAGAATATAAATAGTATATAATTTGAGGTATAACCCTGTAAAATCTAAACATCAAGTTCGAACAAAATCCATCAAAACGATTTTGATCTGTGGCCAGGGGCAAACAGATAGACAAAATTGTAAATCCACTTTTTTAGGTTTGTGTTCTCATAAAACGTTAAGATTTGTCACGATCACAAGATTGATTCATTTCCTGATCACAATACTTTCTCTAGATATGAGAAATAAAAAATAAATCAGAAGTATCTACACTAGCCCTTTTTATTCTAAATAAGTCTGTGGACTAGTTTGTTTTATTTTGAGCTAAGAGAAATTACTTTTTTAATAATTAAGGAACTAATCATCATTAGTCAAAAGAGCGTCATTTTTCTCTCTTATGCCACTGAACTCAATCATCCCCATAAAAAAAACAAGAAACATTTTAATCGACTGCAGTCCCACACACTTAAAAAAAATTGTACTAAAGATCCAAATGAATCCTGAAGATCATTAGACGCCAAGACATAAATACAAGTAGTCAGCTAGGACGTCAAAAACAACTGACAACCTCATTAGTGGAAATTTCTTCTGCCTGGTTTTATCTGAAACACAAATATTTTGATTATTTTAAAGACCACTCCGTTCACAATTATTTAGAAGGTAGTAATATAATTGGCTATATCTCAAAGATTGTTTTGTCGGATAGTTTAGAATAGTTGTCATTTCATTAATCCAAACTAACTGACATTCATTATGTCATTGAACATTTTTTCATGCTAAAAGTATTGAAATTTTTTATTTTAAAATGAAATACAGACAATTTATTATATATTGTATTTATTTTTTTAACAGCTTCTTACAACTTGTTAATTACTTTAATGATTTAATTAATGAGGAAAGTTATATTTACATAGTATGATTTTGGTAGGAAGAACAGTAGAAGTTATTTACCAAAATTACCAAAACAATCTCAATATATTCACACATTAAGACATGTTATGTGAAGCTATCACTTTTGATAGATATTATCAATACCTATAGAGTAACACAAATAATAAAGTAAAATGTTATCAATGTTGGCTGCAAAGAAATAGGTTTGAATTTTATCTACTGTTCTTCTTACCAAAACCAAGGAAAGTGTATCCGTATTATCGTGGAGGTAGAGTAGAATATTTTTTTTTATAAAACTACCCTCAACACACCAAACCAATATTCGAACCTTGATCTCCCCATCATCGGCAGTATAATCCACTGTGAGAGTATCTCCAAATAACATGTGTCCACCTATGCTAAAAACTGGAAAAGCAAATTCGCACAAATAGTAGGCCTATTGTTTATAAAATGGTTTTAAGAGGTTGGATTCTACTCTTTGATATCATAAGATACAACTGAGGTCATTAGTACTTTCTTTGAAAATTAAATTATTGGTATTTTATTTAATGGGCACCATTCTGTTAGCATCCTAAAGTGTTTTCCTTAAATAGTAAAATTTTGGTTGTAAGAAACTTGTATACATAACAAACTCTTTTTTGCGGCCAGCCTTGATAATATTGAAATATATATTATTAGTATTAATATAGGTAGTTATACTATCTACCAAAAGTGATAACTGTAAATCACATTACTTTACGTATGCAAATATTAAATCGGTTATATTAAATTTTGTAACTATAAGAAGAATGTTGTTTCTATAAGCTAACACCATTCCAGTGTGTAGTTTGTGTTGAACAATTTTATTATTTTCATAAAAAATAACAAATATATTTGCAGGAAATATCAACAATATTTCAAAAATATTTCCTTTTAAATGTCCCCCTGTCTTGGTGGGCAACACCTGAGAAATGTGCCCCCAGACAAGGATTGAGCAACCGGACTGTCAGCTTCACGCACAGCTGCTTTACAATCGCTTTCCGGACAAAGGCGTCAACCTCCTCTGGTTTGGTTTGCCGGTGACTGAGAGGTCGTGGTATGGGTGATCTGGGGCGATTTTTCCTTAAATGATTCCTCACTCTCCCTCAGTGAAAATATGGGTACTATTCATTAAAATTGTACCTTCCGTAATAGTGTATGCATGCGGACAGGTAATAAGTCATGCAGCATTTAATTAGTTATTTTACAAAATGAGCATTTAAAATAAAATCCTATTGCGGACACGTTTCTACGCCCCCCCCCCCTCCTTAAAACCTATTATCGTCAATAGTTACATACTTACAACGCAAATTCAATCAAAGCCCTGGGACTTGTCTGCTAGCATGTTATATATTTAGTCCCCTATACTTCGTTCGTTGTAAAGTAGGCCCCCTATATCTCACTAACCGGCTTCCCATGGACACTGCGTTGAATCTGCATCCCATACTTCGTATTCAACCCAGCTATCTCGTTCCAGAACAACAATAATTAATAGACCTAGTTTCCCTTCCCTCTCCCTCAAACCCCTCTTTCTTGGACTGCTTTTCTTTTGAAAGAAAAAAAAACATCAACAAAACAACTCGTTATGTGAGCGGAAGCTCGTGCAAAACCTGGGAACCTTTGTATAGACAGGTTCAATTGTAATTGATTCCCCCACATGTTACTAGGATAGGTTGAAGGATTGTATCAGCCTAAAAAAAAATATATTTGTAAAGGCATGTTGATTTTCAGAGCTACCGGGTTCTAATCTCGGCAGAATGACGTAGAAGCTGTACAGCTGATTGTTACTGAGGTTTTCTCATCTTATTTACAAACTGATTCACGTGCATTTGCTCTAAACATACTCTTCTTCATCTCTTACATTATGTATCAATATCCCACATTGGTAGATATGTCGACTAAATATCAGATTAATTTAGTCTGGTCTACTGGTTGTGAGGAGATCAAGGTTCGAATCTCAGAAGGATGTTTTGAGGCTTTCTCATTTTCCTTCCACGAAAACTCCTGTACATTTCGTGGTGGCCTGGTGGTCTAGGGGTAAGGTGTCGGACTTCTGTGCTGGTGGTCCGGAGTTCAATCCCCGGTTCCCGGCACAAATTTATCTGATTACCAAACCCTTCCTTCACCTCTGACAAGACATCTTGTGAATGTGGCGAATGCCAGGCCTCCACTGTGGTTCATGCCAGGCCTCCACCGTGGTTCGGATTCCACGTTAAACTGTAGGTCCTCCATTTCATCTCACAATCACCCTACCATTACACATTATCGTAAGTGCGTATAACCCGAACGGGCATTAAGACGCGATGCTAATAATAATAATAATAATAACAAAACTCTACATTTCCTCTAAGATTCATATTCATACCCTATTAGAGTAGTTTAGTATAAATATAGCTATATACGTATAGAAAGATACTGACAAAAAAATCTTAATAATCCTCTATGTGAATTTCCAAACATGATTATAGTAAAATAGCTTTAAATAATAGTCTCTTCTTAATTTACTTATTTCAAAATGTCAGTGTTTAGTTATTATGTAAAAATAAACTATTTTTCTAACATAATTAACATGTTTTGTCGACGTCACATAGCTGTAAAGATTTATCAGATACACGTTAATGCATTAAGATATTGGTAACGGGCATGTTTTGGTCCCAAGACACTATCTTTTAGCTTGAAACGCACCTTATATAAATTATAAAGACAAATTTAAAACAGAGGAAAAAATATCAGTAAAAGAATCACGTTTATGAGATTTCGCTTAGAAAATGTAAGTTCGCGGTTGCCACAAAAATGAGTCCAAAGGCTCGCAGTATTTCTTCAACTTTTTCCAGCTCTTTCATTCATTCTGCTGTTTGAATGTTGACTGTGCCAAATTGTGTCGACAGGAGTGGAATATTTAACTGGTGTTCAACGAAATCTCAACTCGATTAATTTTTAGAGAAAGAAGGAGGCATTGGGGTAGGTAATTTGGACCTCCTGACCCCTCATTAGAAAGAATTTTGTGTCTCAAATGCGTTTCTTATGAGGTCTTTTGAATCGAAGAAATACGAACTTTGGTAAATCGGTAGACACAGATTTTGAAATGAACAAAAATACAACGGATAAAAATACAAAATTGTACATATTTTTTTAAATCTAAAAATCCTGGTACCCGAATTGGTGGTCACGTGGTCTAAAGTGCTACTCTTGCAATTTATAGTCAATTGCGAGAGTGGAAAGTGATGACTGAGACCAATAATATAAAACTAATTTGATCATGATGACTGAAACAAGTAATATAAAACTAATTTGATCACAAAAGCCTCATTGAACATTAAATATAACATGACCTGTGATGTAGTGGTTAGTGCCATCTTGCTACAAACCTAGCTGTCCCGGGTTCGATTACCTGCTGGGAATTACCCCAATGGTCACCAGGGTTTGGAGTTTCTACTGGTTCCCCACCCTCATACTCATTATTTCCCAGGAATATCATCCGAATTAATGCCCTCAACAATATTCCCCAAAGTAACGCCCCAGCAATATTCCCCAAAGTAATGCTCTCAGCAATATTCCCCCAAGTAATATCCCCGGGAATATACTCCAAATTAATTACTCCAACAATATTCCCCAAAGTAATGTCCTTGGTAATGTACTCCAAAATAATTCTCCCACTATTATTCCTCAAAGTAATGTTACCGGGAATGTACTCCAAAGTAATGCCCCCAACAATATTCCCCCGAGTAATGTCCCCGGGAATATACCCGTCACCAGCCACGAAGATATAAAAATAATTGATCCAATGCATACTTGTACGTCCTATCTAAATGAATTGTCCCCACGCCCACCAAAGTGTTTCGTCCCTTACTAATTGTGTGAATAACAGTTTAAATAATTGGGACCGCCTGTGGCTGCGTCCAGTATCCCGGAATGTCCATTTGACCGAGGTCTCGCCGCATCGCAATCAAACGGCGAAATGTGCTGATATGAACTGGCTGTGAAATTGTTGAACACGTTCACTTGGCCTTTATCCGTCCAATCAGTGTTTTCACGGTCAGCTTGATATTAATTACGCACATGACCGGTCCCGCTTGATATTATTGGCCAGCCGGCTGATTCCTCAACTGCGAGTCCTCCATCAGGATAATAATTATAATGTTTTTAAGTTGTCGATATTGTATCAGTTGCGCTGCTGTTGGCATCCAATTTTAGGTTAAAAACACCCGATTTTCAGAGAAAGAATACCAAAATGTATGAACGACAAATAAATAAACTTGAAATACTAGCATCACCATATCTTATAAACCCACTTTGGTGGCCGCATGGTCTAAGGCGCTACTCTCACTAGACTACTGATGATGAGGAGATCATAGTTCGATCCCGGTCGGGTGTACTGAGGGTGGTTTTTCCTATATGGCTTCCCACTCTCTCAACGCTAATGCGGGTACATTTCCTCTAAATTCAATTTTCCTTATCCCTAATCCATAAATAACGACAAGCTCTTGACAAATATTCAAGAACTACTGATATTACTGTGTGTTGTAAATTAAACTGATCGTATTTAGAAAAGCAATAATTTATTTGTTTTGAAATATATATAAGTTTATAAATGGTAAAAATACTTAACTAAACTCCAGGTGTCTTCCTTAATGGTCTAGATTTGTGTAATATTTACAAACATGCACACACACTTACACACACCTAAATTATCTAAATATTCCTGAAATCTTAAGACGTAACAATTGTAACGTACTAACGGCTCGTTAGCACGCACACTCAAAATACATGATATACATGATTATCACTTTAAATGAAAGAAATAATAAAGCCTAATAATGTGTGGCAGATATAAACTCACTGTGACATAATATTGCAGGAAAAGCCCGTACTTGGGGAAAATGCTCCAGCTAACGGCCCGATACGACTTGGGCGGGCTACAACAAACCAACATCTTACACCTCGACCTCGGTCAGACGTTGAAGAGGTGAGGACTGGCTTTCTTATCGTGTGCTCAGTGGCCGTGCACTAGTGCTAGTTGTCAGTTGGCTTATTTTAAGGAAATTACCACCCCTTCCTTCCCTTGTAAAAGAACCTTCCCGAATGCGTCAGTCCATCTTGTATAAAACTGCCATCCCTCGCTTCACTTTTTGTATTCTATTGTATCGATTCGTCGGAGTAAGAACTTGAACGTAAACCCACATCGGCGGACTAAGCAACTGTTGATTTCGATGTTTGAGGCGTTGGTCTCTCCTCCTTACCGCAGATCAAGCCACGTCTGAGACAAGGATTATATGGGTTTAGTAATTTTCGTTATAATCTTTGTGTTCCTTTTTACTCGGTCCATTTGACATATATTTGTATGTCAAAGCTTCTGACTTGTTTTTCTATGCCCATAAAGCATTGTTTTGAATGCTAAAGTCTTAATACTCCATTTTAATATGTCCATATGACATAATTTTGTATGTCAGAGTTTCTGACTGGTTTTTATATGCCAATTGAATGTTAGAGTTAATTGTCTATTTTACTATGTCTATGTGATATAGTTTTGAATGTCAGAGCTTCTGACTTGTTTTTTTATGCCCATAAGGCATAGTTTTGAATAATGGGCTTTATGGTATATTTATCTAGATCCATAGGACCTTGTTTTGTATGTCAGTGTTTCTGATTTCGTTTTCTATGTCCATAAGACATAGTGTTAAATGCTAGGGAAATGTTTTGACACCCTAAGCTGTAAGGCCATGCTTTGGCTAACTTAATGCTTAGGATCACATAATGGTGCAAATCAGGTCATCTAATGCTTTGTTCAATGACCTAATTAAGTCTGTGACTAATACCAGTTTCTAATATTTCTAATAGTGTACCTTTTTTTTACGGTGCGCAACCTGTGGGAGCACTACTAGTTCACAATAGTGGCTCGCGGATTATAGTGTATTGTCTCCGGCCCCATTCAGGCACCGTTTGTATTAGTTAATATATTTATTGTTTGCACTAGTTATAGTTCCCTAGATTGGGTGGAATTATAAATATACTATTGGATGTCCAGGTAGCACTAATAAAGAATAGACCGGCCATAGTATCTTAACACCTTAGATCCCTGGTAGCTCGCCATTTACTCTTTGTAAACTGATAGTCCCTTTTCTAGGATCTTAATCTTTGTGTTTCGTTAATCCCTATAGAGTTAACTCATGCTAGCTAAATCATTTAACTACCAATCTTGTATCTCCTTAAACTAGGACTTTCTAGAGTTAGGTATTGTCAACTATAATTATTGTATAGGCTTTGTAGGTAAAAGTTTTAACATCCATAAGGCGGGAATAGAATTAGGTATCGAATCTTTTCATTCCATTATTAACTGCATCTAATTTAAATTGCTTGTTTTATGAGGCAGATGCTCCTTCGTAGAATCTTGTGAGTTTGTTCTAGTTTGAAGAGTTACATCTTTACTTATATTCACATCAAACTTTCTTGTCGTGGTTACAGGCCAATCATAGGTGCTTTTAACCTGATGCTCCTAGTTTGCGCAGCCTCAATTTAATTTAATTAATTGATTCTTTTCCTTTCTATAAAAAAAATGTAACGTTTTTTAGGTGTTCTCTTCTAACCTATTTTAATACCTTTGACTTGCTTTAAATCTAAATAAACTGTTTTGTTCAAATTTTTATATTTATCTTATGCTTGATCCTTCCCATTCTTCTTTGATTATGTTTGTAAAAGTATTCGTCACTTCTACTATTTAATAGGAGAAGCGGTGATACACAATGTTTAATTGTCTGCATAAAAAATTCTCAAGCATTTTTAAATGAACACCCTGCCATTTGAATTAAGCTTTTCTCTTTATTTAGCAAGAGCTGTTTTAATGCTACGATGAAATTACCAGATGTCGACCTCAGTTTTCTTGGGGTAAAGTGCTCATCTCAGTACACGATGTTCTTGGGTTCAAACCCAGCTGCGGTCGATGGATTCTCCCTAAGCGATACCAACCCTTAGTAAATCTTCCTTCGGAGCGGAGTTAAATCCGTCGGTCCCATGTCGATTGTGGCATCCAGGATGGTATGTGAAAATAACTTTCCTGGAAAAATTGTTAGGCCCTTTCGTTCTCGCTCATAGAAATTCTCATGTTCTGATATAACCAGTCGGTTCAAAGAGTGCACGTTAAATAACTCAAATAAATGGAGGTAGGTGTAATGGTGGGGAAATTATAATACCATATGTCCATTGTCGAATATATATATCCATGCAGATAATAAAAGCTCTAATTTATTTGTAACATTTAATGTACACTTTATGAACCGATTGGTAATAATAATAATAGCCTTTATTTATCTGGTGAAGTTAAAGCGTTAGCCTTCTCTTCCACTTAACAAGTGTTGGATATAACATACACTATTACATTTATTAAAATTCAATTTAATAAAGGAATATTCAAATAAGTAGAAAAAACATTCACACGCTCATTCATACACTCATTTAAAACTCAAGTAGTTTCATGAACTCAGTTTAGTTATTAGACAAGATAAATTGCTTAACCACGCACTTACTATTATTAGCACCGCGTCTTACTACCCGTTCGGGTTATACGCACTTACGCTAATGTGTAATGGTACGGTGATTGTGAGATGAAATGAAGGACCTACAGTTTAACGTGGAATCCGAACCACGGTGAAGGCCTGGCATTCCCCACATTCACAAGTTGTCTTGTCAGAGGTGAAGGAAGGGTTTGGTAAGCAGATAAATCTTTGCCGGGACCGAGGATTGAACCCCGGCCGCCAGCACAGAAGTCTGACACCTTACCCCTAGACCGCCAGGTCACCAACCGCGCACTTGAAGGGAAGTCTAGAGATGACGAGTAGAGTGATCTAGTTTGTTCCAAGCTTGTGTTGCCAGGACAGTGAAAGAACGAGCATATGTTTGAGATCTATGTATGAGAATAGACATCTGTAGAGTGGATTCTGATCTAGTAGCTCGGCTGTGTTTATCTTTCAGAAATATGAACCGAGAGGATAGTTATTGAGGCTGAGATGTTGATAATATTTTGTGAATCGATTGGTTATATCATTATGTGACTTAGGTCTACAAACTAACTTAATTCTAGAACATAAAACACACAACCCCTCTACCACTTGCTAATGGATCACTGTGAAATGGGAAACCCCAGATTCATAATAACTAAATATTATGTTAAATACAAGAACATAACAGTTGAATCCAGAATCCTTAGCTCATTTAGCAAACGCACTACCGACTGAGAAAGGGTGTTGGAAGTAATTAAAGTAAGCATTGTAACATAATAAATATTTTATTTATTTTCTACAAAAAAGTAATAAATAATCACTGAAATATTAATCTTAGCTAAGGGTTTCTACCACCTACCCTTAATAGATAGATAGTACTTTGATAATTTTATATACCTAGGATAATGAAACACGTTCTATTACTTTGGGTTATATTCGCTGCGTTTAAGTACACGTTCAGGTTATCCGCATACATCAATTAGGCCAATGGAATAAGAATGAGAAGGATAGTATTTTAGAGGAAATATACCAGCGTTTGTCTAAAGGGAGATTGGGAGACCATTCGGTAAAAAAAAAACCTCAGTTCATCCGACCGAGTTTCAAGCCCCGATATGCCCATCCCTAGTAATTCAGTATAACATGTGAGTGACGTGATAAAGAACAAAACCACCAATGTGGGTTCTTTGTAGCTGAGCAAAGCTTTGTGCGTGGCTGCATGCTATTATCGTAGGATTCCAGTAAAATGCAGCTTTTCTCAAATAAAATGGTTTGGTGGTCAACAATAATAGTTTTCTTTAAAATATATATATATATATATATATATATAAAACGAAGAGTTTGTTTGTTTGTGTCTGTCATGAACGTTGCGGGATATCTATCGCACACGCAGGGCTGAAATTTAAATATTAATAGCCCATATTCACAAGCATGTACTCCTTGACGCTGGAATTTTAAATTTTTGACTATATTTTTTTACATTTATTTAAAACTGGGTTTAAAGATATAAAATGATATTTTTTACAGTTTGTTTGAAGCAGAGAAAAGCGTTGCCCTTAGTAAACACACAATGTATTGTGTGGCTACCCCGGGAAACGCAGAGTACTTCTTCAAGTTAATACTCTTTTATAAGTATTAATATTATCTATAAAAA
This sequence comes from Timema shepardi, assembly GCA_902151425.1. NCBI lineage: Eukaryota > Metazoa > Arthropoda > Insecta > Phasmatodea > Timematidae > Timema > Timema shepardi. The sequence goes on along the minus strand of CABFVX010001339.1, from coordinate 128,312 downwards.
AATGAGAGCTAAAAATCACATAATTTTACATAGGCTATAAATATTTGAAAATATTTCTTACAACATTCTAACTCTCAAATATATTACTTTTTATCTAAATCAGCCTGTAGTTTAGTTAGTTTACCTCGAAGTTTTTTATAATAAAACTTTTTGTGAATAGGTTATACATTAGTTTCTTTAAAATCGAAGCAAAAAAAAAATCACTTATTATTTAAGACTGAGGGGGAGGAGTGGGAAGTTGAGAAAGGTCTTTTTCCTCAATCAATTTTAAAGAGGTCTATAAAGCGGATTATATTGATTACGCCTGGAAAACCACGAGGAATGGGCCGTATTTTTTTTATAACCCCCCCTTTTTTTCCCTTGAACTTTCAACCCTTCCCACCCCACTTTTCCTCTTCATCTGCCTCCTAACGCCCATAAAACCTTTACCGTACCCATCCCGACCTGGATATAAAAATAACTGGAGAAAGAATTTCCAATTAGACCAACGTTCTCTTAGAAATTAAATCACCGGATTTTCTTTCACCCCAATTTTATATTCTTAGTGTATTTTAGAATATTATTTCCCCCCTTTTTTTCCCGTGAAGTATTATTTTAACATGAGTAAGTACTTTTCAGTGGGTGCTTATAGAATTTGCAGGGAAAATATGTGCTTAGAGTGTGAGGTGAAGACTTGTGAAATGAACTGGAGAGAGATAGAGGAAAAAATCACATTAATGTTAAAAGAGGAAATTGGCTTCTGATGGCATGGATGAACGCATGGGGGAATGGGGGTGTACGGGGTAATCTAATCCAAATAGTCGCTTCATTAATTTTTCAAGATTTATTTAAGGCTACGAATAACCTTATATGATGTTAAAACGACAGCTTAAATAAGACAGCATCATCTTTGAAAGAACAACTCCTCACACTGGGTCACTTCTCCTAACAAGGGTGGTTATAAAGCTTTAAAGACCACTAAAATAATTCATTAGTAAAAATCTACGAGATTAAAATGTAATTTTTGTGTTAGACATTTCTAGTTCTATATTTCTAGACAATCACCTTAATCTCAGAAATACTACATTTCATGCAGAACTTTGTTTTAAATGTACTAGTTCTATCTTTATTAATTTTTTTAATGCAACATTTTCAGTACTTTAAGAAGAGATATGTTGATACATTTCACCTCCAGTTTTGCGTGAAACATACTTTAAAAAATAAAACAACTTCTTAAATAATTCGAGACTTCGGAACATCTGCAAGGTGTCTCAGTTCTTGCATGTGTGTTGGATTCCTAAATTTTTGTGGCTTCGTTCAACTTAGCATGATACGTGATTATCATAGAAATATGATTAAATATTAAGTCTAAAGAATATCGAACTAACGGTTTGGAATCAACAAGAATGCACTGATATACATACGGTATTCCACTCTTTCTAAAATTGATTTTTTCAAATACTTATTCTTTGTTTTAAATATTTTTGAAAGTAAAAGTAGAGATAAAAATTGTTTTTGTGAACCCTATCACTTTTTTCTTTGTGTCTTACTTAATACCCTTTTGGGCTATACGAATTTAACCTCACTGATGTGCTGGGGATGAATAAGGTAAAACACAGAATAAATGTATTCACATTTGCGTGGAGGGTGGAGTGGGAACCCGTATATTAAAATCCCCTTTCAGTACACCCGGGCAGGAATTAAACCCCCAACATTTCCCATCACCAGCAAAACACGGTAGATGAGCTTTACAGTCCGTTTCCCCACCGGCGAGGGTTTGTAATAATTATCATTCCAATACATATCTATACCCACGTCGTAACAGCACCCACAAATCTTCATTATAACAAGATTGAAACTATTTATTTTATTTGAAACGCACGGGCGTTCGAGTGGTTCAATACATCAGGATTGCAAAACACTTGGCTTCCAATGACGTGGAAGACGTGGATCGAATTCCACCTCAACACACTGAAGAGTATTATTATTATTATTATTATTATTGATGATACAAATAGCCGAAGCTATTGTTGATGCATTTTAGAGAGGATACTACCTCATAGATATCATATTCTGAAAATTGAAAAATGACATCTGGACACGGGAATCGAACCCACGTCTATCTCAGACTCTGCCTTAAACTATGAGTGAAGAATGACCATGGGCAGGGGACGATTCCTGGATAGCTCAGTGGTAAGAGCATTGGCGTACTAAGTCGAAGGTCCCGGGTTCGATTCCCGTGTCCAGATGTCAATTTTCAATTTTCAGAATATGATTATTACTATTATTAGCACCGCGTCTTACTACCCGTTCGGGTTATACGCACTTACGCTAATGTGTAATGGTAGGGTGATTGTGAGATGAAATGGAGGACCTACAGCTTAACGTGGAATCCGAACCACGGTGGAGGCCTGGCATTCCCCACATTCACAAGATGTCTTGTCAGAAGTGAAGGAAGGGTTTGGTGATCAGATAAATCTGTGCCGGGACCGAGAATTGAACCCCGGCCGCCAGCATAGAAGTCTGACACCTTACCCCTAGACCGCCAAGTCACTCACTGAAGAGTAAAAGGGAGGGTATCCCATTCAATAATGTGCTATGCCACAACAACGATAATAGTTTAATTAGGTCTATTTATTGTCCTATATTTCCTTTTGTATCGTAATAAGATTATATGCAACGCTTTCTGAAATCTAAAAGATATTATCAAGGCAAAAGTACAGTTATACAGGCTTATGAACTATTGATTTTTTTTAAACTTTAATATCAATATATCAGAATAACTATTTCGTGGTATAGAACATTATTTCTACAACCCATTCATTTATAATTTACCTTAATCGCTAAATGTATGGACGCTATTAATACAAAGTTCCTGATGTTATAAAAAGTATTCCACTGTAGATTCGCATGAAAATCACGAAAGGTCTGAAATTTTATTGGAATTTACTAAAACCCGTGTGACTTGGAAAAGAAAGAAAGTTAAAGTAAGTTTTTCGCCTGAGTACGATGTCACTTCACTTTTATTTTCCCCATTTTCTTCCCTCGTTAATGCAGGTGCACGTCTTCTACAATATCATCCTCTTCCTTACCATATAACTCGCCCCGATGGTGTAGTTAGCTAACGTGCTGGTTTAGTGTTCAGCTAGACTGCCGAGGATGGAGAAATCGAGGTTCGAATATCACTCGGGTGAACTGTGGTGTTTTTTTTCTAAATGGTTTTTCACTCTACCTCCACGAAAATGTGGGTTCACTTCTTCTATATTCAAACTTCCCAATTCCTAATTCATCAGCGTAATCAGTACATAAACGTTTAACCCGAACGGGTAGTAAGACGTTGTGCTAAGTTTAGGTATTACCTACCATATATATGTTGTGAACGTACTAATTGAATAAAAATACCATTTTTGAGTGCTGATTAAATCAGTGCTACTTCATTAAGTAAGATCATCCATTGTGCTGGTCATGTGAAGTGATAGCTTACCCCTTTAGTAATTCCACTCATTCCTAGCTCACATGTCCATCAAAAGTCTCCCTTTTATCCCCCTACCCACTGAGAGTGAGTCCATCTTTGTGCTTTTCCCCGTTGGGTGGGTGTCATTTGTAATGAGAGCTTTCCTGCTACCAGTGGTGGCTCTCGATATATTGCAAAGGAAGGGACACTGGAGCTCTCAAGATACTCGAGTAGTTTTCCCTCGCTTGCCGGCTGGCAGCTTCAATTCAAGTGGGGTTGTCCAGAGGAGCAACCCTTCATTCAGTAACTTAGTGGAGTGGGTTTGCTATACTACACTACCTCAAAAAGCTATCACCAGCAAGTCTTGTTTGCTCTAGCATTACCGGTTGGATATCGTGAGTTGCTGGACATGTTTAGAGATAGCCACTTATCCCCTATCCACCCCATACTACTCTCTTACATCTTTCCTACACCCTAGAGAGGCATTCTACCCACTCTACCTTAATACTTTCTCTCTCTTCCTCTCAATATCCATCGTTGTATTTACCTCATTTCCCAATACATTTCTCTTTTCGTTCCTAATCGGATCCATGATTGCCGCACTTTTGTTTTGACCACTAAACTCTCTTTTTTTATCACTTCCAAAACTTAATTGTCACTTCATTATTTCCTCCAACTATTTTTTTTCCAGACTTTGGACTTCACTTTGTGCCTTTTGTTTGTATCTTCTGTTGACTCTGCAGAGATGATTTTCTGGAGTTGAACTACCTAAATAGTCTCGAACAAAAGGTTAATTTTTGTTTATTTTGAAAGTCAGACGTATAATTGTTTCAAATGACATACTAAATAATGCCGTTATGAAACTATCATTTTAAATACGATTGGATGAGTACTGAATATAAGTAAAGAAGGGAGGGGGCATGGGGGGAAGTACAAACAGAGTTTATTGTTGAATAAACGCGCGTCGGTGGCCACACAGTATAAACGTCAAGTTCATTAAGTCTGGTTTACTGATCATGGGAAGGTCAGTGTTCAAATACCCAAGAGTAATATTTTAGCTAATTTGGTTTCCTATTTACCCTCCACACAAATATATTATTATTTTTAGCACCACGTCTTACTACCCATTCGGATTGTACGCACTTATGCTAGTGTGTAATGGTAGGGTGATTGTGAGATGAAATGGAGGACCTACAGTTTAACGTGGAATCTGAACCATGGTGGAGACCTGGCATGCCACACATTTACACAAATATAGGTACATTTACTCTTAATTCTACCCTCCTCATCCCTACTACATTAACTTAATTAACAGAAATGTTACCCGCTTCGGTGGCTGCGTTGTCTAACCCACTTCTCGTGTTGGACTAGACTCCTGAAGACCGGGAGATCGGGATTCAATCCCGGTCGGGTGCACAAAGAGTGGGTTTCCTAAATGTTTTTCACTCTCCCTCCACGCAAATGTGGATGCACTTATTCTCAATTAAATGCTCCTAATCCCTAAACCACTAATGTAACTAGAACATAGGCGTATAACCCGAACGGTTAGTAAGACGAGGTGCTAAAATACTAACAGAAATGTGTCCAACCACAAACGGGTAGTGAGGCGCGATGGAATTATAAAAAAACATTTTTATGACCTGTCTCATCCCAAGTATAACTCCTATCTATAGCTGATAATACTGCTCGAGCAAGGTGTTGGGTTTTACTGTGGTAAGTTCGAGTTTTCACGAGAAAACAGTTTAACTGAGAACATTGAAAAAGTTGTACCATTTAAAACAAAATTAAAAGTATTTATTTTAAGATAAATAAAACTATATTTCCCTGATCTCAATTCAACTTTGTGGGTTCTTAAGTTGACCTCCTTGGTAAGCAAGAATTTGCAACTGAATATTTAACCATACGATGCATTATTTTAAAATATATCCCAGCCAAAATACAGTAAAAAAATTCCAACGGGGCTCTTACCCGCCTCAGTGGTGTAAAGTTAGCTAACGCGATTGTTTCGTGCTGAGCTAGACTGCTTAAGACGGGAAGATCGAGGTTCAAATCTCACTTAGGTGAAACGGGGGTGGTTTTTCCTTAATGTTTATCCATTCTCCCTCCACACGAATGCGGGTTCACGTCATCTATATTCAACCTTCCCAATTCCTAACCCATTAGTTTAATTAGTACTTAAGCGCATATCCTGAACGGGTAGTAAGACGCGGTGCTAAATAAATAAATAAATAAACAAACAGGATTCTTTTTCCTTAATAACTCAATAGTTTGAGTTCTATTAATAGAAACAAATGTGTACATATGTGACAATGACATTAGCTCCTTCTCAACAACTTCTTAAGCATATTTGTGAAACTAAGAAACTAGGCTTGATGAAAAAGGGCTCTAGAACGCCTCTAACAAATACAATAAATCTTCAATAGGCTCCTAACAGAAAATTTTAGATATTTAAGAACTAGCAGTGTGCTTTCGTCTTTGATAAGAAGTTTCCCTTTCTTTTCCTTATTGACATGCCAAAGGATGGTTGTAGGTGAAGGGTGAAAGGGAGTACAACCTTAGACACAATAGAGTAGTTCCAGAAAACGACACAACCAGTGTATTTTAGCAGTGTAACCTGACAGCGATTGATACTATCTTACTGACCGAGGCGGCCACCTTAAAGCTCAGCTATATTTATAAAATGATGATGATGATGATGATGATGATGATGATGATGATGCAGGAGATGTTACACCCGGTTTTCCCGCCTTGTTGCCCGCAGGAGGCGCGCGGCATGGCCACGCACCTGAGCAGTGACGCCGGTTCCTCCTCGCCACCCCCGGAGCTGCCCGCCCTGTGGGACCTGGAGAGCGCCGACTACGAGTGTGACTGCCCCGGGCCTCCTCCACCCCCGGACTTCTTGCTGCCTCCACCCCCAAGACCCCCATACCTCCAGGAGCTCGACTGCTCCGACACGCCTCTACCGGACCTGGAGACTTGTGACGCTGTGCCTGTGAGCTATATCTCTCTTCATTCATTTATGCTAAAGTGTTGATGATTATGATGATGCACACATTGGTGGTTACGTGGTCTAATAAATCCAGTTCGCAACATAGACTGGATTGCCTGTGGACTGGTGATGGTTCTTTACATGTAATTCTCCCATCCTTTCTTTTTCTCCAAGCGAACGTAGGTGCATTTCCTCTAGGTACCTTCCTTTTTATTACTCCATATACTACTACAAGGAAGGAGTTTATCGTTTGTTTACAGATTCCACCTGTACTAGTGAACTTTTTCCTCCCATTCCGTATCAAACGTGTCCCTTTAACTCCAGTGCATATCGCATACATATTCACTCACTGCATTTTTGTGTTGGTTAAATGGTTATTGAATAGGAACAAACCGTTTTGTATTCCCTGTTAACAACACATGATCCACCGCTAATTAATTCATGAAATAACCATTACGTTTTAACATAAAATATAATGACAAATTGTATTTAACTAATTTATTTTCAATTCATTATTTAATGCATAAGCAAGTCCATTGAAAAGTTATAAACAACTTAAATTAATAAATCATAATTGAAAGGATAAGGCCAAAACATGATAGCCTTAATAGATTTAGGTGGGATGTATTCACTATTTAAACGTCTAAGAAATTCGTAAAATTAGCTATAGAGAACCAATAAGATATTCTTCGATATTAGCTCTCCTAAAGGTCTTGACTTAATATAAAAACAACACTTTTAGTTTAAGAGGTAAGCAGTACCCTGATTTTTGTTTAAAGAACAGTATTTCAAACATATTTCTTTGCGGCCAACATTTATAATATTTTACTGTGCTAATATATATTAAAAACAACAGCTGCAGATAACATGACTTGATGTAGGAAAACATTGAAATTGCTTTAGGAACTTATTTCTACTGTTCTTCCTACCAAAATCATACTATATCAGAAATCCCAGCTAGCACATATTTACTTAAAACTAGGGTTTTTGACTCGACCCCCTCAATTTTGTTGATGTTGTAAATGTTCCTTTTTATGTGGGTTTTTTCAAAGTAGTTAAATGAGATTTGGATTTATAATTATATATGAAATAATAAAATATTGAGTAGTTTGTGGGGAAAAAATGTGTTTTTCTGTTACTAGCGTATTTCTTTAGACTATCGCAACTAAACTATGAATCTCAGCAGGGATTCACTCCGATCTTCTCTTAAATAGGCGGATTTTTTTCCCCCCTAGCACAAAGCCCTAGAGCCAGCTTCCTTCGGAACAACAAACAATAAGCCTAGTTCTCGGCAATTCCTCTTTTTTTTTTCTTTTTTTTAGTTTATAGCATCATTTGTCATTGTTATGAAGTTTTCTCCCTAACACAATTTTTTTTGTCCTCTAAAAGACAATTTGTCCCTAAAGAAAGTCTTAAAAAGAAAAGTGAAGATAGAATTGTTTCTAAAGAATATTGTCTCAAGTTGTCACAATTCAGTAAACAGTCCGAAAAAAAAATATCCTAACAAATAAGCAAGCTACGCTCAAACTTACTTTTTTTTTTTTCTGAGATACATATTTATTTTCTTCGGTTTCTTCTTTTAACTGAGATTTGTTGCTGATTTGTCATGGTAACTGTGTTGAAGGTTTTTATTACAAGTTTTGTGCTTCTCTTTAAGGGAAGTAAGTTTTTTTACTCGCCCATATATGTGTTTTTTTTTATAGGAGAGGTGTGCGTTATAAAATTTTACACGCGAAAGATTGAAAAAGTAAAGAATGAAACTAGAAGAAGAGTAAATGAAAATAATGATATAAAGAAAAGAAAGGGAAACATAAAAAAAGGGAGGGAAATTCTTTTGAAACGCGTTTTTTGGAAAAAGAAAGTGAGTAAATTCAAATAGGTGAAAATTGTGGTTAAGGAGGGGAAATAAGAGTGGGTTGAAGGGGAATGAGGGAAGACAAACGGAAAGGAAGCGATGGCAAGCAAAATCCAATTTCCGAAATATACTTTATTTTTGTGATAAAAAAATATGATAAAACGTATTTTACTGAGATCTTAAGGTCGTAAAGTGTTATTCGCATTCTTTTTTAATTTGCAAAAAATAAAAACTAGTAATAATAATCTGAAATTTTATCTCAAGAAGCTATTACACACCTCACTAGCTCAAATTTAGTATTTGATTCTTTGTAGCATGTTTGTTTTCAAGGGTCGGTAGAGACTTTTAACTAAGTAGTTGGAATAAGGAAGATAGCTTCAGAGGAAATGGACTCACATTAGCATGGAGAGAGGTAGGGAAAACTACAACAAAATTAAGTCATGGAAAACCACCCAAACCCACATATTAGGATTTAGTATGCAACTCGTCCGCATAGACCAAGTACAATGTGAGTCTGGCACTTTAGGAACCTAAAGTTGTATTTCTGAAACAAACTAATACGATTACCCTTAATATATTACTCCCCCTCACTCCTTTACGACACCACGATAAACCATGTTCCTTATTGTTTCTGATAGGGGCCAACAAATAAAATGAAGCTTCATTTTGTTCCAAATCATACTTGGATCAAGCTTCTTTGGTTTGGTCTGTTAATTTATTTAGGGTCATTACGTTAGGGAGAGTTTAACGATAAGCGATAGTGATCAGATGTTCGATCAAAACTACCCTTGATGTATTTTCAGACCAAGTCACCAGAAGATGGGTTGTAAATATTTTGGATAAGTACAACATTCGATAAAGTTGTATAAGCCCGAATTTCTTACCATACCATTTCCTAACATATTTTATTTAATTACTGATTCTCACATAAGTTGGGATATAATTTAATGATAAATTTGCAAAAATATATAGAAAAAAAAGCCTTCAATAATTATTTCTTAGAATCCACTCATGATTACAAATTCGAATATGTTAAGATAAATTGTAAACAATTTCGAAACTGGAGGTTTTAAAGTGTATGGTAGTCCAGAATTCATGGTTCCTTTAAATATATTGTAGTTTTTTTTAACTATCCTTAATTTGAGGTTCAAAACCTCCTCGTGGAAGAATTTCCCTCTTACTTTCTTGTCTAACAGTGCAGGATCTTTTTTAGTTGTGTGATCTCAGCACACACAAGCGTCTCAGATACCAGAAAGTGTAATATGGGCCCTCTCGCTCGCATGGTTTGTTCCGTTTCTTTTGGCTCGGGACTCAAACCAACCGCCCGTGGGCTTCTTTTGGATAGGAGGAGGATGGCTATATCCAGATGTGGGGTGAAGGGTACAGTCTTTTTCAAGAAACATGGATCCAAAATTAGGTTTAAGCTGTAGCCGTTAATTGTCTTGTTGCGTCAACGACATGGGCATAGTTTAATTAATTTGTATTATGTACAGTACTTTTAACTAAGGTTGCTACTAACTTTAACTACTTTATATAAAGGACAAGAATAAAAATAGTGACATGAAGAGAGGATGATAAAACCATTTATGTAAATCAAACGTGGAAATACACTCACACAGTGATAATAAAGTTGACATTATCAAAATTCAAACGGTTTTCCACTTTTATGTATACTTGCCCATCGGATGACATATTTTGTTACTACTAATACTAAAGAAAGACAAGAACAATGGGAGACCAAATGGTTTTTGATTTGTTTGGTGGATCAAGTGGAATCTCGAAAACAGCCCATGACTTAAATAAACCCATTTTAATGGTGTTTTAGCAGGAGGAACACAGCGTTATTATTATACCATTTTAAATCTGAATTTTGTCTACTAGGAAAAAGTTAATTTCCTATCTTTCTTTTAGAGAGTGTTTAACCAATAAATCTACTGCCAGGAACTGTTGTGGGGGGGAGCAATTAGTTTTCATTACTCTCCTTCAAGTATAAATTTAATAATTTTAACCATTCAAGAATTTAATTTATAGTCATTTTAATCGTAATAATACTGCTAGTTTCTAAAATATAATTTTCGTTAGTAAATATAGTAGTAGAAAGAGTTCTCTTGAAAAAAAAACACTTTTTATGAACACACGTATAATTTTACAAAAAAAAAACCTTAACACAAAAAGTCACTTTGATAATAAAAGTAATAAATATGTGCATGAGCCTAAAATATTTTAGTATTAATAGACAAAATGTATGTATTTTAATACAAATAATTGGTCATCATATTAACTTATTAATCTGTACTAGTTTTAACTACATTAACAGATTGGGAGTGATGAAGGTAGAATTTTGGAGAAAATTCACCTACATTTGCGTGAGGAATAATTTAAGAAATATTACGTTAATAAACCCAACTAACCCCCGCCCCCGCTCACCCCCAATGATTCAAGACACGACTTCCCCATCACACAAAAACTGGACTAGATAGGTTAACCTTGATATTCAGTCCTCGTGTCCACCAATTTGGACTACTATAAGTTCCCTTACATTTGGTTCTCCCTATATATATAAACATTAGCTTTTTTATCCTTTTCATTTAGAACTTGTAGGCTTTGTTGTTCTGTGTATCAGCTGGGGCATTTTAATTGGAATTCTTCTTACAGTCTGTCGCTTCGCTTGTCTTCCGACATTTTTTCCCTCTTCCTATCACAGAAGGTTGTTTATTTCTCGCTCAATTTTTCTTTGTTAACTTTCATGTGACGATCTACCCATCTGATATAGCTTGTTTTGACATTTTTCCCCTGTGCTATTTTTTAGTTACTGTGTTTAACCTGAAAACGTGATTCAATATCTTGTCATTGTTGACTTATTTATCTAACTTTCATTTACAGAAAATGTCACTAATAACAATGTTTACAATTTAAATAATATATTATCTTTCTTGCCTCATATAAAATCAATATACAGACTAATATTTTCAGGTTGCTCTATATTTATTTTTATTTACTTAAGCTATAGATAAACTCAAATATTTGGTAGAACATTTTTATTTTAATAAGGACAGTTTAAATTAAGAGAATAAAAGATATAAGCATAATATATGCATTATTTATAATTTACTATCTTTTTTTGTAGTTTTTAAATGGAATAAAACTACCCGACACATTAATTTCACGCCAAATTTTTTTAAAAAAAGTATCGTTTTAAATCAAATTAAATGGAAATTCTAGGGTTTTCATTAATTACATACATAAATACATATACAAACACCTAATCACGCCGTTCACTCTCAGAGTAGGCAAACAACTGTGCATAAACTAAACTCCGTACTTAATCCATCCTCACTAACTTTCTCCACATTTCCCTAATCTTGCATACTCCCTTCACTTCAACAGAATGCATACACCAAGTTATATATGCTCTTTTATTCTTAAAACCCTTAATGTTTTCTTTTTCACACATTATACTACAATATTTTTAAAAAAATCTTGACTTACCCCCTTCCTGTTGATCCACACACCATTCCATCATAAATTTGCTTCGTCACTTAATTCACACTCATCCTCTCAACATATCAAAACCATCGTAAGACGCCTCTTTCACGTTGACCTATTGGATTTCTTTTCAAACCGGACTCCTTCACTACACATTCATTACTGACTCTGTCCATACGACTTTTTCCACATACATTTCTTTATATATATTTTAACCACATTCATCTTGATCCACTCTTCACATCCATACAAAAATGTTGGCGTTAACACAATTTTAAATATTGCCTCCTGTGCCTCTTTCGATACTACTGCATTCTTTGTAATAGCCCACATACATCCAACTACTCTCCGAGATCCATTCATCCGTATATAGATTTCACCATCTACCCTTCCATCTTTACAAAACATTCTGCCCATATGCACAAAATCACCCTTTTGTTTTAACGTTTTTCCATTTATACTAAGCTGACAATCATATAGTGATCCACTCTTATCAAAAACACCCTAGTTTTGGAGACATTTGTACAGATATCAATTTTACCGTTCGCCACATTCAAGTTATTTAATACATTTTGCAAATAACTTTTCCCTTCAGAAATTAACATGACACCATCTGCATATAGTAGCTCTCTCACATTCATACTGCCCATTTGAACACCAACCACGTCCTCACAAGCGTCCCACATGCACTTATTCGAATTAATACACTAAGCAACAATGGAGACATAATACAATTTTGTGTAAACATCCTGTTTAGTGTAAAATCATTCGCTCCAAGATCCATCTGCCCTTACTCAATGTTACTATAATTCGAAGAAAATTTATCAAACTCTTTTTATCCCATCACTTGAAACCGGAATATCTCACTCTTGGATTTAGACGCCAAGTAAAAATATCAACTCGTAATTACCAGTTCTAAAGGCCATGGGCATAAAGCAAGTGTTTCTGGAAAACGATCGTTTCTCTGGTGTATATTTCTCCTTCCCAGAGCTAGTGTAGTCGACTGTTTCTGGTGAAATATCAGATTACTTTCCTTAAACACAAGATCATGGAAGAGAAGTGTTTTGTGAAAACTTTATTTCAATCCTGGTTGAGATTTAACACATGAAATATTATTTCTAAATAATGGTATTGCCAGTGTGTTCAAAACGTATTAAATTAAATTCCATACCAGAAACATATGAAAACTGCAGGTAATTAAAACAAAGCAAGTCAAATTCCAAGTGTCCTTTAAATATAATTTTCATAACAGTAGCTAAAATAACTTTTTGTAAAGAGTTATAAAGGGGAGAGTGGTTTAAGGTGGGAGTGTAGGTAGACCGAGTTGAGGGCAGTGTTTTCGAAGATTTTATAGTAAAACCTTTTTTGGACAAAATAAATAAAATATTGCTCCAGGTGAATATAGTTTAATTTTCTTCCAATAGTGACCTCAACAGTTCTTGAATATTTGCTATGAGCATTTTATGATAAGTATTTTAAATAAAGAAAGAAATGTCATTAAATTCCAGAACACCCTTGACAGATATTCAAGAACTGTTGATAGCATCCACCAAGTGAAGAAAATAAAACTCTAAGCTTCTACTAGGAAGTGATTTTTTGAGTTATTTGACAAAAAGAATTTTTCTATATTAAAACTGCAACAATACTGCCCTTAGCTTGCCCTCTTCCACATTCCCTTCCTAAACGAATTATGCTATTATTAGAATATAGAGGAAATGTATAAATCTTGATGATAAATTAATGTGGAAATACTTTTGTCTCAGTTAATCCAATTGAGATTTTAACCTCGACCTTTACATCAAAGACACTTGTGAACTTGATAACTTATACCCCAAGACCACCAGGCGCACTCAAATTGTGGGATAAAATATGCTTGTCAGCCAGTGCACATGAGTTTAAGAACAAACTGTAATCACATTAAACCCCTGTCCTAACATAGCCTAACCTAACCTAACCTAGCATAACCTATCCAAACCTAACCTTTCATGACCTAACCTAGCAAAACCTAACCTAAATTAACATAACAAAACATAGCTTAGCCTAACCTAGTCTCCATTTTCCATTTTGAACAAAGCCATTATAAATTTAATTTTCACTCCGCAATTCGTGTAGAGGTATAACCAACCTCGGATGAGTTTTTCCGCATTTCTTGTACACTGAGATCACCAATGCAGGTATCCCAGCATTAAATATGTAATCCGGCTTATCTCATAAATCATCAGAGCGTATTTTAATTAAAATACACGCTAATGATTATTACATTTTTTTTAAACTTTAATTTGCATTTGGTTTGGTTCATCAAAAATGTTGTTTTGTTATTTGTTTTTACATTTCTAAAACCAGACAATTTGTTGCATTCTGTGTTAATATTGAGTCAGCTCAATACATACAAGTGGATCGTTAATACTTATTACTTCCCCTTTGCACGCCTATGCTGCAAACTGCTCCACAGTATTTAACCACACGAGTGTAAATAAATTATTGCCAGAATATGAACATAACATTTTACGAGTCCCCCCAGCATCACTTCACTCTTGGAGGGATATTTTTACTATTATTATTATTTCCCTGTGTGCACATTTTTTGGTGCGCATCCGTTCAACCGGATTTGGCTCGTAAATTAGGTTCTTCCATCGGACCTAGGCTCACGTAGCGGAACAAAAACTTGGTTTGGCGTAAATATTTGCCCGATACATTTTATGCAATCGTATCTCTTACCCTCTATTCTACTCTTGCAGCCCTTTCCAGAATCAACCCTCGTTATTTCCACGGGGGATAAATACAACCGGTTATTACATCTAGAACAGTTCGAATATAAAGATACAATTTAGACACACAAAAAAGTATCCCTAGGAAATAAACTTGTATTGATCACAACTTGTGAATGTAAGGAATGCCAGACCTCCACCGTGGTTCGGATTCCACGTTAAACTGTAGGTCCTCCATTTCATCTCACAATCACCCTACCATCACACATTAGCGTAAGTTCGTATAACCCGAACGGGTAGTAAGATGTGGTGCTAGTAATAATAATAATAATAATAATAATAATAATAATAATAGGAAATAAACACCATTGACTACGTTTTGCATCCTTGAAGCGTTGGGGGTAGTTACAATTTACAATTGATCAGTAGAAATCACAGAGATTTTGAGTTCGGATTCAGTGATTTTGATTAAATTTGCTCTTTTAATACAATTACTTTTTTTTTATAACCGTACATCAAAATATAAAACCATTAAAATTAACAATTCGTTGGGTTTTTTTCCTGTATTGGAAGGTTATCAGCATTTCCCCATTCGTTCAGGATGCTGTTTTTATGCCACTTTAATTGTTATTTTTTTAACAGCAGATAAACATTGTTTCTGGTATTTGGTGGAGTTATTAAAAACAACCGTAGGAGTCTCCTCCAATGATAGTTATTACGGACTTATCTTATCTAGGGTTTTCACGCACTGCTTACATTTTAATATAAAAATTCCCTTTCCATGAATAGACACTAACGTACAAATCTCATTAAGCTCTGAAATATTTTTTTATGATTTTTTTTATTTACCAGCATTAAAATCTGAACATTTGTGTGTGTAGGGAGGCCTACTTTTTTTTAGTACAAGGGAGATTTTTATCAAGCTATCTACTGTCTGTTTTATTTCTATTGTATGTAATCGTATTTATGTTATTCGATATATTATTCTATTTCTGCCTCCGACTCTGGTTAGAGAGCAAATCTAATCTAAATCTTTGAGGGCTGTGTTCGTTCTCAAGTGCAGGTACTAAAAACAATTTGACTTATTTGTACATCTAATTTATTTGTTAGTGCTTTCAGAGTAAGCATTAATAACATCTTAACTAGTCTTATATAGGTGGTCACTTGATTTTTTTTTAAATGAGTCTCGATTACCATTGACGATGAGGTTTAAGTTAGAATTTAGGTTGATCACACCATCGAGAGGGAATGGGGAGGCTATTCACACGTGATTATTCCATCCTACCTTCACTCACATGTGACCGTATTTTCTCTCAGCTGTCCTACTCATCCTTGGAATTTAGATTCAAGCCACTAGTAACCACTTTCTTAAAAGAGTAAAGAGAAATATTTTATTAACTGCTAAAAATGTTATCATCTATTTGTACAATGTAAATCGCTACTTATCAAGCTTCTTTCACTCCCATCAATGAACATGTAAATTACGGCATCAAGCTCGTCTAGTTTGCTATTCTGGTGATTTATAGGTTGGGGTTCGAAGCCTTGGCTTTGTGTACTGGAGGTAATTTTTCCTAAATGGTTTTCTTCACGCAAATTCAGATGCATTCCCTCTCAAAATCTACCATTCCTGCCCCTTAAGTTTAATGAATTTTGGAGAGCCCGTATTGGTAGTATGACATTGTACCCTGTAGTGAGCTTCACTGTCCTAACCAAAACAATGTAAGATTACCTACTGTCCAATTTTCATGGACAACTGGAAAAGTTATTAAATCTACGTTCATGTATTTATTTTTCCGGTCTTGTGATCTCCAGTGGTCACTTTTGATAAATAAGTTATATCAGTTCCTATAAATTAACACTGAATATATTAAAATGTTATCAATGTTGGCCTTAAAAAATGTTCGTGTTTAGCAAAATTCCCTTCTCATGAATATCTTACTGTATTACAATGTAAGTGTTGAATATAAAAGAGTTTTTTCCAAGAAGTGTAAATCAATACGCTACTCCAAGAGTGTTGACTGAATCTGACCTTCTCATGTCAAAGTGATGACCAGTTGGCGCGGGCTCTCTCACTATTTTATGACATCGTAAAACCTAGCCAAGACATATAAACAACAAAGCTAGAAAAAAAAACATGCCATAAACATGACGTTGACACGGAGCTAAAACTGGAGAACTTGAGAAGGTTGGAAATTTATTTAATGTTTTAACAAGCTTTATTTTTAATTTTGGTTTTATCATAATACTTATAATAAAATCTTCCGATATTATCCTGAAAAGAGTTGTTTTATAAATTAGTACAAATTTAATGGATTATTCATTTCACTTTCCAATTTAGTTTTATAATCTTTATAACTTGAACATGTTTGTCCTCAAGATTATAATGAATATTCACGTTTATGTGTCCTTGGACTTAAAATGTGAGTCTTGCCAGTTTAGCTACTCCGTGTGTATATATTATGTAGACCTAACTGGAGCTACAATCGAAATAGTTGTTTAGATTTGGTTCAAACTTGATGTTTAGATGATATATTGTCATACCCTAAAGTGAAATAATATTTTAAATTAGAGTTATTTATAATTTAAGGTGGCTTAGAAATGAATTTTTACCAAAAATATTACAAATTTATTCGAAAATAGCTCTAACGGTTGTATTTAAAATTGTTATCTGGGAGAACTATTCATTTAAGGGTTGTTTTATTGAAGATTAATTTTTGAGAGTTTTAAATTGGTGAAAAATGGCTATAGCGTGTTTGCGAAAAATGTATATCTGGGTAATATTTTACAGGATTTGAGAAAATTTAATTTAAAGTTAGCTTGCCGAAGAGTAATATTTTTAATTTAAGTATTTTAGAAAATTGCTCTAACGATTTTATTAAAAATAATAGACACCTCAGAACGTGTCACTTCACAACCTCTTGTAATAAAGAGTTCCTCAGTCTGGTGTCGAACACCCTCCCTTTCCTAAACATCCCTGTTATATTCCAGTAGTTTTCCTATTTCCCTGTTAGCTCTGAATCCCGAGACGAGCCATCCAGGCCCACACGCCACTCCCGTTAATTTGACTTGAATTCCTGTGGGAATCCGACCCTGTCTGCTTGCCGCCATTCAGTTAAGATAGGGGGACAGGAGGAGGGGCTAAGGGGATGCGGTCCCACCGCCACATAAGGGACTAAACTTCCTTCCCAACACAATCTTACATTATTCAGTCGGCGCGAGATGGACTGGTGGAGCTCGCACTACCATCGGTTGGGGTATATGTCCTTCTGTCATGACTGACATTGTACAGTCTCGGTCACATAAAGTGACCGGCCTATATGTTGAACTAAGTTGGGATGGTGAACTTAAATCTAATTTATTTGGGATATTTAACGTGCACTTTATGAACCGACTGATTATATCAGCACACAACTAAACTACTAACTTAAATCTACAGCACCCAGTCCTCAGCCGCTAATTTGTCACTGTGAAAATGGGAACCCACATTTGACCAACAATACATTATTCGGCCATGTCAGGAATTGAACCTGAGTCCCTTAACTTAGTAGAAAGACATGATACGACTGATTTAAGGTGGCAGGACTGAAATAGTAATAATAATAATAATACTTAACACCACGTCTTACTACCCGTTTGCGTTATACGCTCAAGTACTAATTACTCTAATGGGCTCTGAATTGGGAAGGTTGAATATATAGGAAGTGATTCCGAATTTGCGTGGGAGAAGAGTGGAACATAATTTAGGTAAAACCACCCCCAGTTCACCTGAGCGAAATTCGAACCTCAATCTCCCCATCCTTGGCAGTCTAGCTCGTCACAAAACCAGCGCATTAGCTAACTACGCCACCGAGGTGGGTCTGAAATAGTAGCAAACTGTGTTAAACGTAAGTAGCTTTTATGACAGTAAATNTATAAACATTTAGTTAGATTTTTTAAACATAATAATCTCAAATGTTATTTGATAATTTATGTTACTAATATTTGACCGGTATATTTTTAATTGAAGAGAAAAATTCCTGGTCAATTTCCGCAATGACCATGACACCTATACAGAAACTAATGAGATTACTTTTGTAGAAGATTAAATCTAAAACAATTTGTTTGTATACGGTTTATAATTATACTGAAGCAATATTTTATTTATCTTGGCCAATTTAAAAAAAAACTGTTATTATTTAGACTTTAACTCACGTTACCTTCCACCCTATTTTAAGGCCGGTCTTCACAGAAAGAAGGCTAAGCTATGCCTTGTCTGCCTTGCCACGGAGTGCTATGTTTTTACCGATTGCTGGCCAGGCAATTTTTCCATCTTCCACCTTGAGTCCTCTTACGCATAGCGCAGTTTGGGCCACGTGTTTAACAGACGCAATGCAGGATCGTTGAAAATATCCCAAGAAGGGTTGAAGTTTTGTTTTCAGTTTTTTTCACGTGTATTTAAATAATATTCCATTTAGGGTTTTAGATTTAGTAAGGGTTTTTGTATTACAATTGAACAGTTAATTGAACAGGTCAAACTTCCACTTCCTATATTTTCTTCCGCAGTAGCCCCTTTTCCTCAGTGCTATCGTCTGAGCTCAAACAAGACATTTTGGAGAAGACCAGAAAGAAACCACACTGGATTCAGGAGGGAAAAGAAGAACTAGATAGCATAGCTTAGATTGGTAATGAGTATAAAATCAACGTGACAAAACCTTAGCACAGCATAGCATAAATTAAAATAGCCAACGCTATTATTTATTATTTTAGGGAGGATTACTCCGTCTACATATCATATTCTGAAAATTTAAAAATTATACCTGGGCACGGGACGACTCCTGGATAGCTCAGAGGTCAGAGCATTGGCGTACTAAGCCAAATGGTCCTGGGTTCGATTCCCGTGTTCAGGTATTATTTTTCATAGTTTAGCTTAGAATTTAGTGTGAGCCGGCCTTTAAGTGTGAGAAACCGGTCGCTTTGTGTGTGTGCGAGCTTATGTCATTTTGTCCGAGTGGTTAGAAAGATCATTACTAATCTATTGACACCAAATATATGGCTGATGTTTACGTTTTAACATTACTTTTGACATTGATTCTGTTTGTAATCCCGCTCTAGGTTAACGACCGTAGAGTTCCCAAGCGCCACTTGTACAGACCTGGTGTCGCTTGAGTCAACTATTGAGTGTGTTTTGTTTGTCCTTCAGGTGATAGACGCCGAGTATCACAGCAGTCCAGCCATCCCTTCTCTCGCGGTCATCGTCGTGTGCTCGGTACTTCTGCTCGCCATGGTGCTCATAGCCTCTATACTCGTCTGGAAGTGAGTACTTAGAACAATATCTACAGTATTTTACTCGAATATAATGCACAACCTTATTGACATAATTTTATCTCCAAAATTAGGGTTTACCTTATAGTGAAAATTAAAAAAATTTACCTACTGCTCATCCATGTACTCTCACTCCTACTTACAATCTTTCCACTCCTATTTATCGATGTCGATCGTTCGGCTTTCTCCAGCGTTTGCGCAATCTTTTTGGGCCACCTCGTATTTCCTTTGTGTGTGTGTGTGTGTGTGTCTCCCCGCCCCCCTCCTATCCTTACACACAGTAACAAGACGTAACCCTTTTCTGTGGCCACATGGTCTAACGTGCTACTCTCACAGTAGACTAGACTGTCGATGACGGAAAGATCGAGGTTTTAATCTCGTTAGGTTGTACTGAGGATGGTTTTTTTTCTTTCAAAAATTGTATTCCATGCAAATGCGGGTACACTTCTTCTAATTATAACCTTCCTAACCCTTAAAACCACTAACGTAATCAGTCCATTACCAGTAGCGGATTTAGGCTTAGGCCTGTGAGGCCCGGGCCTAGGGCGGCAAATTTTGAGGGGCGCCAAAAATTTTAATTGAAATAATTTATATTTTAATTACAAGCAATTTATTATTAATTCTATATTTAATTATGTTAAAAAAATGCTTAATTTATACCTGAATTAGATTTCTTCTTATTATTATTATTTTCATTATTTTATACACACACATATATGTATATATATGTTTATATATATATATATATATATATTGTTACAAAAAAAAAGGGCGCCATATCGTCTCGGGCCTAGGGCGTCCTCAAACCTAAATCCGCTACTGTCCATTACATAAGCGTATATCCCGAACGAATAGTAAAACGAGGCACTAAAAAAATAATAATCAAGTAGACATTTTGCCCGACCCTTCCCTCCCTTCAACCCGTGTTTCGAAGCTTTTCATATCGATTGAATGTAATTATTTCATAGAGAAGTTTTTGTAACAAAAAAAAGAGAGACATATTTAATGCTTCTCAGCTTCGGGAGCTATCTATAACTACTTTTTAATCCTATGACAGGTTGATGTCAATATTACCAAACCTAACAAAATCTCTAACCTTCAATTGAAGAAGCATGAAAGGTTAGGTTTTGTTAGATTGTTAGAAAAGTACTTTTCTATCATTTAATTTAACGAGGTAAGAATGTCTGAAGTGAAAATCAAATAAATCAACTATACTTCTTATAAATAAATTACAAAATTTCTTACATACGAGCTTCGTAGCCTGTAAAAAGCCAAGTCCAAATGATCATGGCTGAAAACTGGCTTGGGAAGATAAATACCAACCCTATCCAAGATTTGACCTTGTGTCTTAATAATAGTAATCAATAACGCTTGTTGGTGAACTGGTGGTCTAGGGGTTAGGTATCGGACTTCTGTGCTGGGGTTCGGGGCTCAATCCTCGGTCCCGGCACAGATTTATCTGATCACCAAACCCTTCCTTCATCTCTGACAAGGCGTGTATTAATCACAACCTATGAATGTGTGGAATGCCAGGCCTCCGCCGTGGATCGGATTCCACGTTAAACTGTAGGTCCTTCATTTCATCTCACAATCATCCCTACCATTACACATTAGCGTAAGTGCGTATAACCCGAACGGGTAGTAAGACGCGGTGCTAATAATAATAATAATAATAATGCTTGTGTAAATGAGAGGAAAGGGGAGATCATGGTCTACTAAGGCCAAATTGGTTATTGGTATGAAAAACATTGTGACCAACCTGTTAAAATGGTTGCGTAGATTAGATTTGAGTCCAATTTTGTCAATGCAAGGAAGGGGTTTCCAATCCATGGACCCTGTTAAGTATTTAAGTTCCCGAGGATCAATAATAATATACTTTCCATTTTCAAGTTTAATTTGTGTTTTGGTATTCCTGAGGGCTGGGCCGACAGGTGCTCAAACCGAAACTGATAGCAGAGGAAATGCATGGAACTCCTTTTCTTTGTAATAGTCACAATTTCAGTGGTTGCTAACTTTTATCTGTCTAAGGGACAGCTAGCAAAAAAAGAAATATTTTTGAGAGGCTTTGGACCCTCTCCGCCAAATGTGTAGAAAATATTTACAGTGGCCTTAATTTGTAAATATTTTTTAAATTAGACTATTCTTTAAGCTATTTGAAGTGGTTCTTTTTCATAAACATTTTTTAAAAATTTGAATACACATAAAAGATATTTAGAGTGGTCTTTGCCTAGAACTTGATGCTTGTTATAGAAGCTATTTTAAGTTTTTTCCGTGAGCAATTTAAAAAAAAATGAATGTTCTGAGAAGCTATTTTAAATCATCTTCCTTTGATACGTAATTTTGATGATTGGATGCCCCCTGGGATGTATTTATTTATAGTGGTCTTCTCACAGAAAAATGTGTAAATTGAATGCCTCCAGACTTTATTTGGAATTTTATACAAAGCCATCTTTCAGTTTTATATTCGAGAGTAACAAAGGAGAATGAGATAAATCTAAAAAAAGGGGCGGTGAGGGGGCAAGTTTTTTGCAAGTGAGGTAGGATTTTATACCAGTCAGGGAGGAACATGTTCTATCCAGGGGGATAATGTCCCCTCTCCCTCTCATCCCCTGTTCCTAGATAATTTCATGACTTTGGTTTGTACATTTTAAAAACTCTATTGTCACTTCCAAAATATAAACAATGCACAAAAAAGAATACGTTACTTTAACACTGAAATGTTACGCACATGATGAATTTAACCCTCAGCTGGTATGGCAAAAAATACGGACACATTTGGTATGGTGGGGTCATTTTTGACCCCAGTCAATAAAAAAATTAATAAAACCTTGCGTTTCAAAAATATTTAATCAAAGAATATATGAAGATATATATTACTTATTTATGCATCATATTTTAAATAAACATTGCTTAAATGTTTTCATTTACTTCGAAAAAAATATCCAATTTCACTTATTTACCAACGAAAAAAAGTCATTTTTAGAAATAATTAAAAATCTTTGAATTTTCACAAACTGGTTCTATGACTTCATTTTCCAAATCAATAGAGGTGTGACCTTCACCCAGAGGCTGAAAAAAATAAAAAAATAAAAAAATTGTGGAAACTGACAGGCAGGCAATATTCAGTTTTTCCAATACTTTTAGGCCAAGCTCTTTAAATATATCAATGCAAGCTATGTGTTTTAAATGATTTTTTTAATGTGTCAAGTGTTTTAAAATAGATAAAAAATGTAGGTGGTAAAAAATTGATTTAGTAGGTATTCCCTACGTTAGGCAATAAAACATTTATGTGAAAAAATTCGAAGTAATTTGTTTTAATTAATAAAATTCTAAGTAATTCGCTATACTTGATTTACACGTAGTTTATAACACGTGTAAATAAACTTAGCATATATTTTTTGCATATAAATATTGAATCTGTTGAAAACTCACCCCTTACCTCTAAGCAGAACAGTTTTTACATGTAGATGTTTGGTTAGCATGCTGCGGACACACTGTATTGTTGCACTCACTGCGCATGATTGCATATTTCCGGTCCATCTTCCTTGGACATATGTAGCACCGTCCTCTTTTGGGAGATCCTTCTCTTGGCATACGCTGTGGCACATCTGGAACTCCTTTGATTCTGGTAATTTTTGCTCTCAGCTCACGTGGGATCTTATCATTTAATCTTTGGATCATATGAACCTGAATTAATGTTTTTCCAATAGATATGTGAAAGTCCCTTCTTGTAATTTTTTTTCTCAGGATTGGCAGTAGTGAAGAGAACATACGCATTAGCACAGGAAATATCAACAATTCTGTAAAATAAAGTCAATGGCCAGTGCTTAGAACGACGGCCCACAGCGTAGTTTCCACATTTCTGGTCCAGGGAATCGACACCAACTTTTGTTACGTTATAAAAGTCAATGATTTCAGGCTTTTTATCAGGTCGTGGTAAAACTGATTTGTCATGATGCATTGATGACAAGAGCACTACAGATCTTGATTTTCTTGGGACATAGGAGACTATGGTTGTATTTCCAGTGAAACCAAATTCAGATGACAGAATTTCTCGGTCTTTATTAGGCAAGAATGCCTGGGGGATCTCTCTCTTGTTAGCACGGAGAGTACCAACAAAGGTCAGTCCCTTACCACGCAGCTCTTCTACAAGTTCCACTGAACTAAAGTAGTTGTCAGCGGTGATATTGCGATTGGAATTTGCCACTGGCTCAATGAGGGACAAAACTGTGCGTGTTGGCACCAACAGACGACGTGGGTTTGGCACTTGCATTTGTCCACAGTCGATGAAAGCATTGTACAAATAATGTGTACGCACGTCACAAAGACAGAAAATCTTCAGTCCGTACTTTGCTGGCTTGTTTCCCATGTATCTTCTAAAAGCACACCTACCCCGGAAGGGTACGAGCATTTCATCTACTGTTAAATATTCAGCACAGGAATAATTTGATTGGCAGTTTACTAGAAGTTCATTGAAAAGCTGTGATATTGGGGCAAGATGATCATGAGCTTTCCTTTCATCTCTCGTCATGATATCATCAAAACATAGGTTAGCCAGGAGGAAGAGGAACCTTTTCAGTGACATAGTTGCTCTAAAAATATCCCTTCCAGTACCATCTGTGGCCCAAAGTAATTCAACATCCTCAAAGCTAGATTTAAATACTCCAGATAGAATGAGAAGTCCTAATAGCGCCTTCATCTCAATTTTGTCAACATGATTTGTGAATTGACTGTTCAAAGCATTAGCACCATAATTTTCAACCATATACGTTATTTTTAGATTAGTGTACTCCACAACCTGATCGATCATTTCCTCATTAATTAGAAGAAGCCAAGCGTCCACTGGTTCATTTGGTTTGTTAGTTCTTGCATCTCCTACAACACCTGGTAAATGTGTCACTAAATTATGTTGTCTTGTTCGAGATTGTGCAGGTGGAACTTTAGACCACTTGAATCTTTATTTTGAATACCAATAATTTTGGAGGCTAGAACGGTCGGGTATTACATCTTCATCTTGAACCCCATCATCATCTACATTTTCTGCTTCTGAAAGCTCTGAATCTGTATTATGATCGCTACGTTCCGAAGGTGCATCAGAATATTCATAGTCCTTATCTGGTGGCACAAAATCAGGGTCATCGTTGAATATCTCTTTTAAAATTGCATCAGGATCGTCTATCAAGTTAATCCCGGCCATTAGTAAAAGAATATTGTGAAGAATAAATCAAGCAGTTTGAATCTAATCAAAGTAGAATAATCAACCAAAAATAATCCCTAAACGAAAATAACACACGTTTATAAAACATAAAAATAAATAAAACAACAAAATAATAGTCTTACAAATATATATAGCACTTAAGTATAATAAAACATAGAAAATAAAACATTATAATCACTAAAACGAAAATAATACCCTTAAAAAAATTACACACTATATTGGTATGGTGGGGTCAAGTCTGACCCCAAGGACACTGTATGACGACAATGATAATGAACAAAAACACAACTGTTGTTTCTACCCCAAGAGCATGCTCACTACTGAGATTACCTAGAAGGGCAACCAAGTGGTGCTGCACTCTAGCAAGTTACACAGCAATTTCTACCAGCTGGGGTCAGGTTTGACCCCACCATACCAGCTGAGGGTTAATATCAATTTCCCCTTGTTCGTATTAAACTATGACAACTTTACGTGTCTTTTTCGTAAAATATTTTATAGTTAATTTATTAAATCTAAAATTGATTTTGTGCACTCTCACTGTCACTAATTTTAATTAATTTAATTCGATAAAAGAAATAATTATTTAAAAAGAACAAATCATAACGTTCTATGTGCTTTTCATATTGAAGGTTAGCTTTATTTATGTCGGTGAATATTATAATAAACCTGTCTTATACAGACCTAGAAACTAGTTATTAACAATATAGTCGAAATTTCAGATATTTAACCTATCCATTTGGTCGTTAAAATATTTTATAGATATATAAAAGATAATATTTTTATTTAAAATATTTACATGTAATGCTAATTTAAAATTACCATTATTATTATCTATTTATTCAATGAACTGACATTGTCTTGTCATTTAAAATCACGTTATGTAGCAAAGACATATTGAACACCCGAAAACATCAATATTTTTATAAAAAGAAGAATTTAAAAAAAGCTGAACTATAGTTTTACTTTTAATAGAAAATATTTTTCCTCTCTAAATAATTGTTTAAAATTTCCCCTCTAAGTATCTTCACTGTCTAACCCTTTAGTTTTGTTGCCATGTGACGTCACTTACATGAAATATATGACGTCACTGGCAGAGCGTAAGGAAGTGTGTAATTCAAATAAAGCCGGAGCCTTGTTATTATAGTGTTAAGCTTATAATTAACGTTCGCCGGGTTTCAGAGCCGCAAGGAAGACTCACTCTTACAAGGGCTTTCCCCCAGGTGGAGCCCCTGATACTTAGCCTAGCACGCTTAGCAGGCTTGTTACACGTCTAGTCTGCCATGAACGTCGCAAGGCGAGGATAAAAACTTGCAGTGTTTATATATTTTAATATTTTATTATATTATACACTTATATTTAGCTGAGTCGTTTACCAACCATAAATAATATTTTAACTTGTATCTCTTAACTCCAAATATACATTTTTAGATGTAGGATTTCAATCTATATATTCTTCTTCTTTATATTTAAGATATTTTTTAACGAATGAACAAAAAATATGAACTTATGGTATAAATATATTAGAATATTATATATAATAGAAATACAAATAAGGAATNAGTTAATTACAATCTATATATATATATCATATACTTTTTTTTTTCTTCAAAAAGTGTTTATTTTACAGATAAATAGTTGTTATATTTATTTCATATAAAAAGCTGACGCATTATGAATTTGTCATCACATTATAGATTTAGAATATTCTAGTATGTTTTTAGTGTGTCGTGTTTGACAGATGAAAGGTAAAAGAATTGCTATTTGCAGAAAGAAAATATATAAAAAAAACGATTTTTTGGGGAGAAACACTTATCCATGTTGGCTATTCTTGAATTATCAATCAGTAGGTTGTAGAATAAATTTGGTTGGATTATTATTCTCTCACAGTAGCCTAGACAAAATGTTGGATCAAAGCAGATAGGTTTACATTATTATTTTATTATAAAAATAAACCCTAACTATTTATTAAAAACTAAAGATTGAACATTAGACTAGTTTTGACCTAAATTTTATCCAAACAATAACCTTAATTTTAAGTCTATTATATAAATATTTCCCACTCAAATAATTTAAATTGTAATTAAATACTAAAATATTAATTATAATAATATTAAATTACTAAAATATTTGTGTCAGTTTTATTTAATATAATAGTTAATATTACAAATATGTGTCTAAGCCTAAAGGTTCACATAAGGAGAGCTCGCACCAATGAGAACGCGAGCCAAGATATCAATCTCATATTTTATGATTGTATGATTTAGTATTCTTGAAAGGACATTACTCCTCTAAATTATACAAGCCTCATCCCTACATGGTTAGTGATTTTTTTCAATATCTTGGATCGGTATTAAAATAAAGTGCACGCAAAAAATAAAAGATGAAAATTTAGTATTTACTTAATTTGAGTTGAGCCCAACGTCTCTACTTACACTTAACCATGTGTCTACATAATGCATGTACATATTTATATAGTATTAATATATTAATTTTAAATGGCTGTAATCCTATTAAACAAATATACGTATATATCTAAGGTAGGGTGGAAGGGGAAACTAGAAATGGCCAGTGTTTTTGCTATTTCCATGGAAAAACATTTTTCCTAAAATAAATAAAAATATCGATACAGAAAAATCATAAGGTTTAGTTTTCTTAAAGTGTTGACATCAACAGTTCCTGAATATACATCATTATCAAGGTGGCAATCTCTAAATAAAAACATTTTGAATTAAGATTTTATCATACAATTATTATAGGTTACTTTGAACAGGTATTTCAGAAGTGTTGAGAGCAATAAAAATATTTCCGCGCTACGAATTTGTGATCAGTGACACCAACTGCTGGCACTACACGACAACAAATTTACTGCTATATGTGCAAGGGGATAGGCTATATCAATATTTAGCACAAATTTGAGTATGGAGTATATTATGACTATTAACAAGCATTTAATTGCTAGACAAATGTCCCCATAATAAATGGCTGATTTTTTAAAAGACATGGATGTTGGCTAGGAACAAGTAAGATTTTATTTTTAGGACAAAGGTATCTCGCCTTAGGTAGTAGAGGTTGATGTGCTATGCTGGTCTTATCGTGTGTGTCAAGGATAGGGTGGTAGGTATGACTGTTTTGGTTTGACATGGCGTTGCTACATGTGTTGCCTACCCCCAAGGTGCATACAGCGCCAACTTTGACGTCTCGTAGCGCAAACATTTGGCGTTACCGACCTTAAGTTTATTACGTGGAAGTACTGGTCTTGTCCGAAGTGTTCTAAATAATAATGCAAATGGTATATTTTATCGAAATTAATATAATATATAAAAACTGCCTTTTATATTTTTCCATACACTCCCACCTTGACACGCATATATTTTATGAGTAGATGTAAACAAATAGATAATTTCGTATGAATGAATATAGTTTGAATACATATTTTTTCTCGTTGTAAGAAATATTACGATATTTAACCTATGTTTAATATTTTGTATACCAAAACTCAATATAATTAAGCATTAAAATGCATTAATATTGTTAATAACAAGAACCAGTTTCAAGTTAACTTTTCGTTAAAAAAAACCCATTGACAACAGACCTGGGAGCACCACAACTGACTAAGGGAGAAAACCATCCTCCTAGAACTTTCCATCGGTTATACTCACCCACCCCTCCATCTTCCTTCCACGCATATGAATTCGCAATTATAACGAATATAAAAGAGATAAGAGATTCTACACATAACTTTTACTGCACACGGGGGTTATTAAATTTAGCTTTTGAAATAAGGTTTTCTTCATTCTTTTCACAAAAGGCAGTGACTATGGGAATTGTGTGCGACTATTTATTCAACCGTAGTCCAGCCATTCGCAGGAAATAACTAGAAGACAAAAATAAATTGAGATATAACAAAGAGAATAAAATGAAACCTTTTTAGTACCTACACATTAAAAAAAATGTTTTGAAATGATTTGCAGATTAACATAAAACATAACTATATTCATATACAATATTTTACATTTAACTCATACAATATTTTATCTATATTTAAAATTGCAAAATTTGCGTAATTTCCTAAAATTATATATCAGAAGTTAGTGGGCCTAAAAGGTAGAATATTAGAACAAACTAAATTCAAAGGTAAGCTTTAAATAATGGTTGTAAATTTAAAATTGCAAGAGGGAGCTATTTATTGTATTGTCTGTTGTAATTAAGTATAGTAATGATTATGTAAACAATTTTTGTTAAAAATCTTAGGATATATCATATATGACGACTAATCTCGAAAGGCTCTGATCCAGATTTAATTATTTTAAAAAGAAACGACCTAAAGAAATTTTTACCAAAGATCCTTCTCTTAATGTAAGACTACTCTTTAAGTCGTGGCAAACATATTTTTTTGAAGATGAGTGCTGTGTCCTACCTTGAGTTTGGGATAATTATCTAATAAAGATTTGTTTTAATTAGACCAAGAAAGATCACTTTAATATAATATTTTAAGCACGATTTTAACATAATAAAACACATCGAGCTAATATAATATTGTAACTGACATTATTCGTTTCAAATCAACAAATTGAAAACTGATAGTTAAATAATTAAATTTTAAATCGATATCATTGAATACACGCCTTTTCTAATGGTTAGTACTCATCCTTATAACGACTAACAATTAATGTTTCAGTTCCAGCCCAAGTGATCTGGGCAGTCATTGGGAAAGATGCTGAGCTACCGTGTGACCTTACCCCGGACCCAGGAGATAGGGTCAACATGGTTCTATGGTTCAAAGATTTGTCAGGGATACCCCTATACAGGTAAAACACTTTGGTCCTTACCTTAGAATTTATTGACAAGTATAATGGAAAGTTAATTCCCTGTGTATACACAAATAATTGAGAACAATATAATTATAATTTGGGCTGGTTAGAAATAAAAATAAATAAAGATGGCTGTTTCAAAAAAATTAAATAAACATTTGTCCATGGTTATTTTTACAAAATGGGTTATTAAACAAAGGGGTTCGAAGCTAGTAATGTGGTTTTAGAAGGCGGTATAGGAATTTTACCAAGCGAAAGGAGTATTTGTATTTAATTGAATTATAAAACTAAAATCAGAAAACCATTCTCAGTTCATTAGACTGAGATTCTAATTCCAAATTTCCCTTCAACAACATTTTTTTATCGTGATCTTAGCATCTTAGATTGATATGTCTTGACCAACATTCTAGAAATTTTTGATGTAATTAATTAATAGTTATGTAGAAAAAATTGTCAAAAATCTTAAAATAAAATACATCTGCTCTTATGGTTGGTATGTGTCAAGAATTCACTTCACTCCATTCCAGTGACTACATCGTCTAAGGCAGTTATGTTGAATATCATATGCTCAATGTTGAGAGGGTTGTCATGATTAAAATTCAGACCTGATGCACTGTATATACTTTTACAATTATGATTATTCACAAAGAATTAACAACCCTCTTTAGTTAAAGCCATTTTTAAAAATTAACTTTTATCATCCCTGCCTCTTTAATGAATATCAACACAAAGGTTGCAAATCATTAAAATTATAAAAGCATTCAATTAATATTATTCACTACCTCTTTATAATAAGCTTTTGATAGATTTTTTTTATAAATATTAATTTGGATAATCAAAGAAAAAAATCATAATTTTTAGTAAAAATACAAATTCTAAAATTTTTCTAGAAAACCGATACAATATATATTTCAAAGTCCAGTGGTAAATGCGCGCAAACAGATCTAGTACCACATACAGTATACAAGCTTCGCACTACTTATGCCTGATATACATTTAGATCTTCATTCAAAAACTCCGACCCACTTAAATAACTCTATCTGTTCCGGGAAGATAAATATAGTAGGAATCTTGTAGAAAGGAGCATTTGAAGAAAAAAAACGTTAGTTGTAATACTGGAAGCATTTTACTCTAGTACAAGTTTAACAACCCATTTGGTAAAATTAATAATCGAATACATTTTAATGTTATTTATATGCGGCTATACAATACATACATGAAGGTAGAGTGTGTGGATTGAAAGAGAGGGATATACTATGTAACACGTGGTTAAATGTTGTAGATTAATGTGTAAAGAAGATAAACTTTTAAAAGTTTGAAGAATAAAAGAGCGAGCATGGATGACTTGGTGTATGGTTGTTGTTGAAGTGAATAGTCAAAGATATGGAAGTGTGGTGATGGTAGTCAGAAAGGAAGTAAAGAGTTTTTTCTTAGCTATAGACACATTGCACAGTTTTTTGCTCACCCCGTATGGGAACTGCGTGATTGAGTATGTATGCTATTTAATACATAATATATGAGCATTAGTAGACATATCATCGTATTAATGGCAGCATAAAACCCTTACAAGTCGAAGGTGGCTGAGTTATCTAAGAGCTTGCGAACTTAAATTGAGCAATCATTTGTATATGTAGATCTTACCACGTCCATCACATAATCTGCATTAAAATATGAGTGAAGAACAACTCTGAGCCCAGAAAAACTACTGCAAGAACATTAACATACTTAGAAAAAATATCCTGGGTTCGATTCCTTTGTCCAAGTGTCATTATTAAATTTAAATAATATATATTACTCGTATTAATTCTAGATATTCATAAAATACATACAAAGGGACAGTTGTACACATACTCTTAACTAAGCCTAAGCTTATTCCAAATAAATTGTCGTAGTTATTACCTGTATATACAACACGATGAAGAAGTAAAACTAGGTGTAAAAAACAAGGCTTATACAAAACGATTCGTTTTCTGTCTTTATATACCGGTGGACAGGTGGACCATACGTCAAGTTCATAAAGTTTAGTGTGTTGTTGACAGGAAGGCGGGGAATTTAATCCTAACCAAATGTACTGAGAGTGAATTTCCCTAAATTGTTGCTTCTTTTATATACACACATTTAGATTTCCTCTAAATTATTCTACCTTAATCACCCAATCCTGTTAGTGTAAATAAATGAGTGAATAATATTATAGCTTACCAAGGGATTGATACTCAACAAGTCATGATAATTATTTTGATCTTTTGCCAGTTAACATTCTTATATTTTATGTAAAGCTCTGAAATAAAAAATTCTATAAGTAATTAGTAATTATTCTGTTCTCACCGTAGCAAACATTCAATGCCTCATGCGCAATGTCTTTTGATCTGGTACCAAAGGAAAATATGTATGGGTGGCAACGAAAGAGAGGGAGAATTTCGACAACATCCATCAAGTGAAGTCCCTATAGATTGACGTCTGGGTATGCCCCTAGGTCACATATAGAGCACGAGGGGTGTAGAAGTAGGGAGGGAGTTGATAAAAAAAAATGGGGGTGAGATATTTACTGCTTTAGTTTAAAGCATACGTCAAACTCTACGATCCACGTATGACCCTTTAGCTGTGCCAGTATTATATTGATGGAGGGTATGTGAGTACTGCCTCTTCACCCTACACCCCCTTCTCATCCTTTTTGAATACACGCTACGAGCAGTACGTGGTCGGAAATGTTACATTCTCTTTCATATAAATATTGCCCGATTTTTTTAGTACATTTCACTCATGTCTTGATTTACGTATTAAAATAAGGAAGGAAATGGAATGTTAATATATAGTCCAATAAATTAATTTTATTTAAATAAAATACTGACAGCAAAGTTGTTGTAGATGTGATATAGCTATTATTAAATGGCCTAATATATAATTTGCATTCACAAAAATAAACCTATATATGTGTATTATAATACATATAGTCTTACAACGTTTCTATCTGAAAATATATTTTACTTATTTTCTAATCAATTTCTTTTTTCTAAATACTATTTAAAAATTGTTAATATATATTAGTAGTGAAATAAAATTATAAAAGTTAACATAGATGTTAAATTCTATGTCAATAATACTATCATAACAAATATACTTTTCAAATAAATATTTAAAATTTCAAAGTAACTTTTAAAATATAGTAGTCCTACAGTGTATCATTTTAATACAAATTATCTTAAACTCTTACTAAAATACATTCTAGTGGAAATAAATAAGTAAATATATTTGAAAATGTTGATTCCAAAGTATCTGTATAGCCGTATAGTCGAAGAATAATAGTTTCATATTTGAAATAAGGAATGTAATTATTTTTATTAAAATATTAGTTTTAATACATATACAAATCAAAGTAAAATATATTTAACACGAACCAAAATTGAAATAACATTTATCTCAACTTCAAATGATTTAAGATAATTTTTATACGGTGATATTATTATACAATTCAGAAAGAATGAATTAAAATCTTACAGAATAATACTTATCACCGCGTCTTACTACCCATTAGCGTTATACGCTTAAATACTAATTACTATAATTGGTTAGGAATTGGTGAGGATTAATATAGAGGAAGTGAACACGCATTTGCGTGGAGGAAGAATGGAAAACCATAATGGGAAAACCACCCTATTTCACCCAACCAAGATTCAAACCTCAATCTCTCGGTCCTCGGCAGTCTAGCCCAACATGAAACTTAGGCGTTTTCTAAATACGCCACCGAGGCGGGTAGTTTTACAGAAACTCTAATCATTATGTAGTCCGCTTTGGTGGCGTCACAATCGTGTTAGACTAGCTTGCTGAAGATGAGGATCATCAGGTATTAAAACCGGTCAAGTCTATTTAGGATTGTATTCCTCAGATGGTTTAACACTCTCTTTCCACGCAAATAGAAGCAGATTACTTCTATAATGCTTCCTTCTTATACGTACTGAATTAGAGTTAGTTATAATATTTAAGTATAAATTCAACAGGTAGTAAGAAACGGCGATAACAAGAATCCTGAGTTTAGATATAATTTTTATTTTGGTTCAATTTCAGAAAAAGGTGTCCCAGCCTCCTTCATATATATATATATATATATATATATATTCATATATATATACATATATATATATACACATATGGTAGTTATAGCTCTTATGTATTTATTTATGCATGTATGTATGTGTGTGTGAATGTATGTGTGTATGTATGTGTGTGAATGTATGTGTGTATGTACGTATGTATGTATGTATGTATGTATGTATGTATGTATGTATGTATGTATGTATGCATAATTTAATTAAATTCCTGACAAAATAATCTTAAATCATATTAATCTTTATATTAAGAAGTATTGTCAAACATTTTGACACGTTTGATTAAAATCTGATTTTATGTTTACGGACTTTAAACATAAAATAGTTTTTTTTAATATTTGTAAATAAAAGTATTTTATATAGATTTGGGTTACTAATCTGTGGATATAGCATGTCTTTTATATTAATTAATCTGCAAATCTATAAAAACCCTTAAAATATTTTATTAGGTTACTATTATCTGTTAGGATACAAGTTGTTATATAAAAATTCACAAACGCTATTTTAAATTGACATAGTCAAATTTTAGCATCGAAATATTTATTACATTTGTCTGTCAGAAAAAGTAAGTGTAAATTGATATATAGATAAACCTTATTTCGGCTTAACCTTCATAAAAATTTAATGAGGAATACTCGATTGCCAAATGTTTTCATTATATATCATATTCTAAATCTCAAAATATCTACATACATTATGACACAAAGTATAAATATTTTATTGGTTGAAATATGGATTATAATTATTTGAGTTCAAGCAAACAAATATTTTTTGGGTGGCTGATCGATGATAAACAAAGATAATATATTTCAGAGGAAATCTACTCCGATTTATGTAGATAAGTTATAGGAAACCATTAAAAGAAAACCACCTAAATTTTTACTTATCTCTGGAGTAACCATTAAATAAATGACAATAGCACTAAATGATCTCAAGAAAAAATATGGATGAGTTTATTTATTTTAAACAAATAAATCAATTTACATATAAAGTAAACTATGAAAAAAAATTAATAAAGTATTTTTTTACCGTTTTAATTGTTATTTAATTATAAATAAGTTTTTTTTATCAACATATACAGCAATGTCATATCAAAAATAATTTTTATTCTGTTTTGTCCAATTTATGCAATCCAATTTTGTGTGAATCAATTATGCAATAAGGTTCATATAGGAACTTCTAAGCGAAAAGGAACTCATATTCATTCGTTTTTCTCTTTCTCTTTTAATTTTCCTTTTTTTTACGGTGCGTGGATTCTTTCCTCCTCTTTTTTTTTTAATTTACTCGTACGTCCACCTGCCTTCTACTCTTACTCATCCAGTTGCGCGAATTGAATTGACTGTGTTGGGGTTACACCTACGAAACCGAGCATGAGATGCAAATGAAGGGACGAGTTAAAAGGGAAAGTAAAAATGAAAGATGGTAAGGTGAAAGAGAAATGAGGTGGAGAGGGGTAGAAAAGGGGAGAGAGAGAATGTCTGGGACAAAATATAGTGTGAGCTGGAATAGAATTAGGGGATGATTCAATACTGTGTCCATTAGGGTGGCGGTGTAAATGGTAAAAAATAGGGGACAGAGATGGAGGGGGTTAAAGGGACAACGCGCATAAAAATTGGTTTAATATTTATATTTATGTAGACGTAGCTTCGTTAAAATTCACAGTAAAATAAATAAAAATAGTTCAAAAGGTTTAAACGGTTCAAACGATGAATGGTATGTATAACTATATATATGTATATAAATAAATATTAGGTTGGGGAATTCTTTACTAATGAAAAGCAGTTTTGTGGCATTTAAAGTTGAAACGTATTTCCTCCACTAATGGAACTCGTTAAAAGAAAATAATAGGTATTTACCAACAAGCTTAAAGATATTCGGATACTAAGAATAAATAATTCTAAAAATACTACATCGTTGAACATTTCTTTAATCGCCATAATTACTTGCTTATGATACAAAATGTAAAATAAAGCTTCCTAACAAATACATTACCAACGAAAGACTTACTATACAAATAAAATAATTCTGTAGGTATTTGTATAAATAGATGTTTTGCTCTAGATGTAACGGCTTATGATGGACATGATGAATAATAGCTATAGTTAATGAAAGTCTTGTTTTAATTTATAGCTTATAGTGGCTTATTTATAATATCATATCCAGTACTAATGTTTAAAATTTCAAACATATTTTTACTTTCTCTCGAAATCTTGGAGAGAAAGTATTATGATCGTCAAAAAATCTAACTCAAACTTTGATAGAGGTCTGCGTTTCATGACCCCCTAGAACAAAAACAAAATTGTTTTCGCAATTCCATTTCTCTGTCTGTTTGTACCTTGGTCTAGAGCCGAAACGATTTTATCGATTGGGCTAAATCTTGGTATCTGGGGTTTTCATAATTTTCTCCCCAAAGGATTTTTGGAATCAGCCATCTGACTCTTAACTAATGGGCAAAAACAGAAGAAAAAAAAAATCGATTTTCTCACAATTTTCTCAAAGGATTTTATTAAATTTTATATCTTGACACCGTTTGTCGTTATAAACAAGATGGCAATTCTCTTACTCTTATGAAAAAGACTTTTAGGGTAGTTCACATGGGGAGACTTTCCAATTTTCATTATTTTTCCGCAAACATCTGATATATGAAATAACTAATCATTGTAAAGTAGTTAGATAAAAATATTTTAAATTAAATATGTATTTATAGAACCAACTGTTTCTGAGCTATAAGAAATGTTCTTTTTGATTCAGATTTTTGAAATATAATTTTATTCTTATTATCTTTGGTAGACAAAGATTTCTATCTTTTCTCAATTTTTATGAAACATTACTACTGGGGCCTAATGCCATAGAGTAAGTAATTAACAATGTATGTTTTTTGACTTATGATATATGTTTTAATTTTCTTCAAAAATGTAGAGAATAATTTTTTTCGTTTAGCAAAACTTATTAGTTTTTAGTAAATTTCTATTTTAGGATTAAAGTGAGAGAAAGTCTGTGTGTTGCGCCATATAATTTATTTAAATTCTTGGTGTTCTAATAAATTTGGTGATACTTTGAAAAACGAGTTAACTAACTAATTATTCCAAACCTAAGACTATGGATTTAAGATAAAGGGAATGGGATTATATTATTAAGTCTGATCCTCCATATTAAACAACATGTCACGAGTTCTCTTAACGCTCTTTTCAAGAAAAAATATGTAACAAAGGAAACTTTTTGGGGATCAATTCAGGTCAAATGAGGAATGGATTATCACATCCATAAAAATATAAATTTTTAAAAATAGGGTGGCTACTATGAAAAAAATTGCCCCCTTCTACCACTTTTCAATGTAAACATATAACCTGTGGACATATCAAAACAGAACAAACCAACATTTTTGCCGAGTAATCCGGAAGCAACAAAAAGCCAGCTTATTTTAATCATCCAATTAAAAAAACAAATATTTTTTTAATCGGGAGTAGAGATGGTTCTACAGTGAGGTTAACCCCTCACGAGTAAGAACATTTCCACAATTTCAGTTCACGATTGCGCAAGAACAAATGAACAAATGTGGAACAAACGAAACCATTTTTCAGAACATCCCCAGGACAAACGATCTCAACAATAGAATGTAAAATTTTAAAACTGTTTGGTAGGAAAGGTTACCGTAAGTTTGGACCTATAAATGTGTGTGTGTACATATATATAGCTATTCATGGTACTATCAAAACTGAACAAACGAAAATATTTGTATAGAAAGCAAATACCAATTGATTGCAGTCATAACAACATTAAGTTTTAAAATCTAGGAGGCTAATAAATGGATGTATTTCTAAGTGAGCTCTTAGTCAAACAAGTAAATTAGATAAATTGTGTTTTCCTTTGGAAAACTCAACCTCTACAATTGTTTAGTTTAAAATAAGCAAGAAACGAATAGGTTAAAGGTAGATTCTACTTTCGGCTATCATGTAAGGTAGCAAATTTGTGCTTAAATTTAACAGCCTTTTCATATACGAATGTATAAAATATTATTTAACACATAAAGCATTAGAGACTACCAAGAGTATGTCATAAGCTTGACAACATTTCAACAAACTATCTGGTTAGAAATAAAATAGATAGTTTGGTTGGCATGGTTAAACAGAGAAAAAGGTTTTATCAAAAATCGACTAAATTTAGTTCGTTACTCTAGTAGTATAGTATACTCAAAGTTCTTCATTAATCATGATAATTTATATTTCAATAAAAGCCATATTAATGTGAGGTATATATTTTTAATTTTAATTAATTTACTATTGTTGAATAATAATTAAATGTCCACCTTCTCCTAAACAGCGTCCTTTGTTGTAGCAAGAAATCCAGTTATTTCTCTTGCATTAAGGTTAGATCATTAACTCAATGTGTATTTTAGAGATATATTAAGTTAACTATGTAGTTAAGCTTTTAGCAGTAAGTCGTATTATTTATTATAAAAACGAATTAAATATATACGTTTAGGTTGGTAGTTTACTTACTTTTAGCACACTATATTTTCGCTAATCCAGGCTATATGCTATTAATTGAATCACATTAATAAGGATGAGTGAAGTGGAATTTATAATAAATGTATCCGCGTTTTGTGTAAGAATAATGTGAAATCATCAAAGACCAAATACCCTCATTAAAGCTGGCCGGGATTATAGCCTCAGCCTTTCGGGTGCCAAAAAGCTTGTTTAGAATAGTTTGGCGTTTGTTCAATAGGCCTATGTCTAACGAAGCGGGTAGTTTAACTAAACTGCCAATATTTTCAAATAGTAAATCCAAGTATTTAATATTTACTTTTGATGCCAAGAGATTTAGGACTACTATCTGCCCAGATTGACATGAATATTTTATATGAAATAGAGTTGACTTACAGTGGCAGGCATTTTATGGGTCCGGTCCTTTGGCTTGTGTGTTGATTTTTTTTAAATGTTATTTATAACATTGGTTCTAACATCCTTTATACCACTGATTTTGGTGTAGGTAGGTCATATATCATCTAATATCAATCCAATATCAATTTTGGAAGACTTACTTTAGTGAAAGCGTTTTAAATTAAATTTAAAATAATCTTCGTACATTATAAAATAATGTTTAAGTTTTTATTAGTTTCTGAATATGTATTATATATATGCGTTCAGAGAAACTTATTTTTAAAAGTAATAATTTTAAACGAGTAAAATAAGTTTACATGTTTTATTTGGATGAAAAGTAAACGGCAAATTAGTGTTTAAATAATAGAAAGTTTATGTAATTTGAAAGAAAATTTAAATACCAAGGGATTTACTATAAATTAATAAATCATTTAGTATAAGGAATTTAATGGCGTATTTAAGACAGTTATAAGTTTAATAATTAATAACGCTGAAAAAACAAAGCATATGATCACAACAACAATACATATGTAGGACTATTATAGCATTTCGTTTTACAGGATTAATGAGATTAAATTTAAAGAACAATCATTTTAGCAAGAAGCTCTGATATTAGATTTCGAATTAGTAAAGTAATTTATTGATGAAATGCATACGATTACTACCGGTAGATCGGTAAGCTATTGACATCTTTCCTACTTTCATAGAATGTGAAATTCAAAATGTACAAAACACTAACTTTATTGGTTGTTCTTTATGGGCATTAAAAATTATATCTTAACCTTTTATGACGAAAACAAATTTAGGATGTTCGAAACCAAGGTGCTTAGGAAGAGGTTTAGAGTAAAAAGGGGTTAAGGCTACAAAATATTGGAGGAGGTTGCATGATGGTTATTTACATACCCTGTACTTGCCACAAGGCATGGTTAGGATAATCAAGTCCAGTATATTACAGTGGGAAGGTCTTGCAGTGCAAATGGGATATTATATAACCAATATAAGAATTTTGACTGACACACCCAATGAGAAAAAAAATTGTGAAAACATTAGGATGGACCAGAAATAGATAGGTTGTAATGAGGGAGACTAGATATAACAAGCTCAAGATAAGAATAGTTTGTGTACTTTTGTAAGTGCGTTAATGGAATTTGGTGTTCCTAATGCCATAGAGTAAGAATTAATTAATTGCGGTTTTTGGTTTGCCACACATGAGGCCTACATTATTTTTTATTCTATATATATAAATATAAATGATTATCTACTGGTTGATTGTTCTTAAGTATAAGAAGCTATGTTCGTCATTTTACAATTGAATCGATAAGTTTTGGTAAATAAGAATATTTAGTAAATTTAAAGATAATGAAATGCTTTATTTTCCATGTTGAAAGGGAACGTATCCAGGAGTTGTTTTTTAAAGCAATTATGGATCGACTTATCTCCTTCAAAACTAGCAGATTAAAATAATAAGTAATGTAAAAGATTATTCGAGCTTACAAAAAAAATTTGACTACCAAAGCAATAATATTATTAGTTATTATTACAATATTCTTAAAATAAACATATTATTAATATTGCTCAGACCAAGAATAAACATTTTGACCAATATTTATTATTCCATTCATCAGTGCTCACGTTTTACAAGGTGTCAGTTTCAGTTGTCTAGTTTGATGATGATAAAAAATAAAGTAGGCCATGATCATGTTTATTTATGTGGTTTAAAAAAAATCAATATCTTAGTGTAATAGTTGTTATTTTAATGTTATGTTTAACCTGATTTTTACCTAAATTATTGGTATATCTTTCTCTGTGGACTATAAGAAAAAATGTAATTGTCTTTATTCCTCAATTTATTGGAGATTAATGTTTATTTTTAGCACTAACTCTTACGACTATTTCAGACTATACGTTTAAATACTAGTTAAAATATTGTGTTAGGGATGAGGAAGGTGTAATTTAGATGAAGTGTCCACACATAAGTGAGGGGGGGAGAGAGAGAGAGAGAATGAAAGAGAGAGTGGGAAACTATTTAGGGAATACCAGCCTTAATACACTCAACTGCAATAGAACCATGATAGCCCCCTTATCAGCAATATAATCTATTGCTAGTATAGCGCCTTAGCCTATACGGCCAACAAAGTGGGTCCAATATATATTACATACATTTAATAAGACTTACCTACTTTATTTATGGAATTAGGAACTCTTAAGCTCATTGCCGCACTTAAAAATTACGTCATCTCTCCCTGTCTTCAGCTAGTTCCATCCGGTCCACCTCAATATAACCTATTTTTTTCCGATCCACTCTAATGTTATTCATTAATTTGCGTCTAGGCTTAATTACAATAATAATACAATTATATTTATAATAAATATATAATTTAAGGTAATTGCTCTTTTATTTGCAGAGGGAGACAAGTGAAAATCAATTAGGAAAAACAAACAACAGTAGACCCAATTGGGATTAGAATCCCAACATCAATATCACCAGATCACCATATTGGCTTAGCTATAACTTTAGTTCACATGTCCACCGATGGAGGTAGTTTGATTATTAAAATTCCAACAATTTTCATAAGATGGTTTTCATATAATGGTTTCTTTAAAAAAAATTAAGTAAGTCTTCCCATTTAAATAGAATTCTATTAATGAGCCAAACTTCCATAACAAAAATAATACTTATAACTCGCTTATCTGATTTCACCTCGAGTAATATTTTTGAATAAGACTATACACAACTTTATTAAAATCCCACAAAATTACTGCGCATGCGCAGTCACGAATAAATCCATCGATGATCTGATGAAAAATGTTTTCAAAACTTTTAACACGTCTCTCTAATTTTACGGACTTTGCTCCAAATAAAAATGACAATTAACTTTCGCACAAATAAAACTTTAATCAATCTGTGACGTTCTTTTTCTCTCTACCTCCCCCCTCCCCCCCATCTCGATAAACCCTTTGTTCTTTTATCTATTCATTCTATCTGGGTGGGGGAAAAAGAGTATCATATGGTTCTTTATTAGGCTTAATTTAGATATTTTACGGTACGCTCCATCACTGCCGGTGTGCTATATTATATAAAGGGCAACCCATATTTTATAGCCGGTGGTCTCAATTTTTGTTTTATTTGTTTTTAAATACAAATTCATAAACGAGAATTCTGATAGTTATAATACATTCTAAATAATTCTATAAGTCTAAATGTAAGGAGATTTTACTAATTTAAACATATTTTAGTAAATTTAAGATAACTATACATTAAAATATTAATATGTTATATTTCAATATATTTTTCAATACGGATAGTGTAGTTTTGACGTGCTATCTTAGTTTGAGTACATTTGTAAATCCAAATTGTATCTAGACACATCCAATTAAAAAAAATGCCTGGTGAAAGCAATACGAAATATATTCTAAATGAATGTAATTTAAAAAAAATTGAGGCAATGACTAATTCAAATACATTTTAATTGCACACAATTTAAAAACCTATCCAGATGAAGATTATTTAAAATATCACTTAAAGCTATAATTTTTAAAAATATTTTTTGAGAGTACCAATTCAATTAATTTTTAGAGGCATCTAATGATATGAAAAATTAAATTTAGTATCACTATAAATGGATTTAATATTCATTAAAATTTCAAAAATCACTAGAGGGTTACTTTAAACATATTTAAATATAATAATAAATCTCGTATTCTTACTACTAAGATATTTAATTTATTCAAACTACATCATTTAATTGGATGCAAAAATAACCCACTAGCACTAATTAAAATAATAATAATAATAAATCTATGTAGAAACAAATAACATAATAAATGTATTAATATCACTTTAAATTAAATCAATGCTATTCAAGTACCAAAATGTTTTTATGCAGAAACAAACTAGTATTGATTTAATTATGCTAACTAAGTTTTTATTAATATACATTTTATCTATTTGATATATTATCATATACTGATATATTATGAATTAAAATATTTGACTCTAATACAAATAACAAAGCTACTCCCCATACAGATAAATAAAGGCCATTATTGCTATTAACTTGATATGCAAATCTTAAAATTTAAACGTAGCTTATTATCTAAATATAAATATTTGGAAAGTAAAATACATTTGTAAAAAAAAAGAGAAGTGTTTCAAAATGATTTTTGTATTTCCTGTTTTGATGGTCACATGGCCTAAGGTGTCACTCTTTTATTTGAC
Organism: Timema shepardi; assembly: GCA_902151425.1. Classification (NCBI taxonomy): domain Eukaryota; kingdom Metazoa; phylum Arthropoda; class Insecta; order Phasmatodea; family Timematidae; genus Timema; species Timema shepardi. The sequence goes on along the minus strand of CABFVX010001339.1, from coordinate 85,309 downwards.
TAAGCGGATGTCAGGAAAATCGTGGTTTGAATGCTGGTCAGATGTATTGAGGAAAGTTTTTCCAAAATAGGCCTTCCACTCTTTTTTCACGCAAAAATTGGTACACTTCCTTTTAATCCGAACCTTCCTTTTCCCTATCTCATAAGTGTAATTTAGTACAAACGTGTCCATCCTGAACAATTAGTAGTAACACATAATAATAACAACGAAACGTTTTTTTAATTTTGATTTTAAATTACACTCAGATATTCTAATGTGTTCTTGATTTTTAAATTGGAAGTTTAATTGTATTTTATAACACACAACTTATGGACACATATCAATCTCATGCACTGTACGTGGTCCTATGATTTAATGATTATTATTGTCAACATCGAGATTACAAAAAAAGTAGATTCCAATTATTTTTGGACTACACGTTTCATCCGTTTGATTCAAATTGATATAAATAATGTCAAAGCTTCAATTCTGTCTGGTTCAATCAAAGGTGGTTTTCCAGAATTGGATTATACTTTTGTTTTCTAATCTTCTTTTTCCACTAATGTGGGGGGAGTCCTCCAATAGAATCCTTGTAAACCAACCCTAATATTGAGTAATATATATAACTTATTTTGGTAACTATATGATATATTAAAACATAATTGATACTAAACGGATAGTTTAAGTCATATTTTGTTATATATTTCGAATATACTTTTTTATTATATATTTATATATTTTATTTACAAAGTCCAAAATGTTTTATATATTGCTATTTTCATTGACTGCTTTTCCTTAAGGTGCTTTTTGTCACAGATGGTCGTTGAGTCAAGGTTAAGGTGCGATTGAAATTAATTAATCGAAACTGATTTTTAAGGGATTATTAAAGAAAAAAGTACTGTATGAGCTAAACTACCAACTTTTATACTAAAGAGGTTAGTCATGTCTAAAAATAAGATATAGGTTAGAAGTGAAACCGTAGGGCCAGTATGATGTATTAAGAGCGTCACATGCCCATCATCTATGAGGTATAGTCTGTTTGAAATCGTAAATTTACATGAACATTATTGCATATTGACAATTTATGATTAAACATTGATGGAGATAAAGAGTTAATAGAGGTTTCTAATACAAAACACCATTGAAATATCAAACAATATTGGGTTAAAACCTTAGTTGAAAAGGCCGTCTTTCAACATTTTAGATTGTATTTACAGCCAAGCATTGTGCACAAATCTTTATTCTGTCACAATAAATACATAATGTGGTTATTAACAAGAAAATTTGTCACTTTGTCCCCCATAGTTGCCACGGAAAATTTTTAGTAATCTTCCAAATACACATTTCTGTTATCGCCTGGTCTTTTATTTTTCATTTAACTTCCATACCTCGCTCGAGCTGGGAGCTGAGTTGGGCCTGCTATGATGAACGTTCTTATATTAAAGTAGTATCCGGGTAGAGATTCTGAGGGGTCCTTTCTTCTTTGCTAATGCCCGGTGGATTTTGGACTCTATTTTAATGCATCACACACTACACAACTAATCATAATTCTCTGAGTGAACTACACAAAATCTGGCATAAGCCACTAATTTATAAAGCGTAACGACATAGAGTTTCTGAACTCCTGAGCCACCCAAGATGTGCAATAGACTCCATTATTTAATCATAAATAGGGGTTGTATTACCCCTCAATAGTTTAATCTCTGACAATCAACTTTAATTGCGTCAGTTTGTGTAACAAAACATATTGTGTTAACATATGAGAAAATAAGCCTGACTAATACAACCTTTTGTGTGTGTTTTTTGGAATTACTGTTATTGTTTTTATAATGAATGTTGTCGTTTCTGACAGAGTAGGGTCTACTTAAGCAATATTCTCATTACAAAATAAGTAAGAGGATTAAGTCATCAGCAAATACTTATGTAATATTTACAAAATGTATATTATTTACTTTATGGTTTAACACCAACCTGTTTTATTTTACTAAGGTCTTTGATTATATTTTTTACTGATTCTTAGTAGGTCGATACGAATAAATTTACTGCACTAACGGAATAGAGAAAATATTTGCATAATTGAATATAAAATTTACCCAAATTTAATCATTAATGTGGAGAGATAGTGGGAAACCAATTACTAAATACAATCTCAGTACACTCGACGGGGAGTCGAGCTTCTATTCCCTTAGCTCCAGACCTCCAGTCTAACTTGAGAGTACTGCCTCAGAGGTTTAACAATATTAAAATAAATGCGTGAGTAATTTATTTATACTTAATTATATTTTATTTGTGCTGTTTATATATTACTTATTACATTTTTTATGCATTACAGTAGTTAAAATTTTGTGAAATTGTTCATATCAAAATTTTATTAATTAAGAGCATGATGTTTCTAATTAGATTTGAATTTAAAATATAAAATATAAACATATGGTTTTTTACTTTTAATATAAAATATAATATATTCAAAGTAATAAATATTGTATAAAGTTTTCGTAAATAAAGAAAATATAATTTTAAATCAATCAAAAATACCATTTTAATTTTTTCGAGCCTTTGTTAAAATATTTTATTAACATGTAGCTCTATGTATGTATATTTTTGTATGTAGCTTAAAGTGAAAATATTGCAAATGTATGCTCGATTGAACTACGTAGTAATTGAGAAAACCATTTTATTTTTTAAATAAAATGAGTGAGAAAGGAATATCGTTTAGCGTTACCATTAATTTAAATTGTAAAATGTATAGAAAGCGTTTGATAAATTCTACAAATATAAATAAAGGAAGAAATGCAAACTCCATATTTTTTATGTCTCTTTTATAATTCAAAAAATGAATGATGAAATATTTCTGTGGTCATTCTGGAATAATATAACGACGCTAAGCGTCAATCGTACACTCTTTCTCCTTTCCTCCTCTTCCACCTCTCCCCCAATTTTTCCCAAAAATGCTGACACGAATGAAATGCTATGTATCACTCATGGACATCGACTGCTTGTGACAATATAAAACAGCCTTTTGTTGTGTGAAGTACGGTCATTCATTGTCTATGAGGGAGATAACCCTGATATTTTACTGGCATAAACACACATGTAAACAAAGAACCAAAAAATGTGAGGCCCTCNCCCCCAAATTAATAAAATATATTTGATGATATAACAGACAACTACTGCTGGCGTTGAGTGTCGTAATCTGTTTTATATACCATTGTGTTACGTTTTAATTAGAAATGTTTCTTATTATTTATTTGCATTATTTTTATTTGAACACCAAATACAAACTGACCTGTATTTATAGTCACGTGGGCTGAGGTGTAAAAATCATCCAGTCCGGTTTAACCATGATGGAAAGATCTGGGCTATAATCGAATTTGGGTGTTCTGAGGTTGATTTGGCATTTATGTTTTTTCACTCTTACTCCACGAAAAAACTGGCGGGCTTTCTTTGAATTATTAGTCCCTATTCAATTGAGTTACAAAAGAGGTTTGCAAAGATGTTCAAGTGGAGTGTTGCTATATGGATCTGAGACGTGACAATAAGAAAGCAGTAACAAAGATTTTGGAGGGTTTCGAAATTTGGTTGTAGAGAAGAGTTGATAAGGTGAAATGGATGGACTGTTTGGGGAAAGAAGCGTTGAGGAGGGTAGGAGAGAAAAGGATCCTGAAAAGGATGACAATTAAAAGAAAAACGTTTTGGTTGGTCCACACTTTATGTAGGGTTTGCTTAATGAAGAAGATCATGGAAGGGAAGAGAAGGTGAAAAAGAGAAAGTATTGGAATGCTAACAGATAATAGAAAAGAAAGAAGCTACACAAGGATGAAAATAGACGCCCAGGATCTAAGAAAATGGAAAATGTCCAGTTGATACCTGTGTCAGGATAGATTAACATATAAAGCCTAAATCCTTATTAATTGATGTATGTGTACATCCTGGATGGATAGTAGGACGTGGTTCACATGAATAGACTAAATAATGAAATAATACACTCTGATAGATTATTAAGATCTCTTTGTTGATTGGAATTCTGAATAGTTGGAATTCAAGGTTAAAATATTATCCGAGTATAGAATGTGATCTGTTAGGATTGAATTCCTTCTCCACTACACTAATGAAGGTGAAACTTATATAGATAATAACCTCTCTATTAAGAGCTCCTAGATTAAGATGTTACCAATCTTTTTCAACTTATACATAAAATTAATCAATACTGTAAGAGAACAGGGGATGATGTTAAATCTCATCTCATATTGTGTTAGTGCAGCCACATTTTAAACCATCATAGGACCTTTATAATTAATTTTTGGTGACCCAGTGGACTAGTGGTAGAGTGTCAGACTTCTGTGCTTGGGGTTCGGGGTTCAATCCTCGGTCCCTGGACAGAGTTATCTGACTGCCAAACTCTTCCTTATCCTCTGACAAGATGCGTATAAATCACAACTTATGAATGTGTGGAGTGCCAGGCCTCCACCGTGATTTGGATCCCAAGTTAAGCTGTAAGTCTTCAATTTCATCTCACAATCACCCTACCATTACACATTAGCGTAAGTGCGTGTAACCCGAACGGGTAGTAAAACGCGGTGCTAATAGCTATAATAACAATAATAATATGGTGCATTGTGATTATAAAAGGTCAAGGCCTTTTATTTTATCTACCTATTCAAGTTGCACGCATATATGTTAGTTACTATAATGGTGTAGGAATGACGAAAGAAACATTTATATCCAATCTACCGACATTTGTGAGAAAGAAGAGTTGAAAATATTTTAGGTAAAACCATCCTTAGTACTTCCGACCAGGATTTAATCATGATCTTTACGCTGTTAAAAGGCTATTCTAACATTAGTGTGAAGCCCCAGACAATTCGGACACCAAAACAGGTCGTATTTAAGTTAACTTGGTACTACGATCCTCTTATGTGGATACGGTAACTGGACCTCAATGTCATCTTGTCTGATATTTCCACTATAGTAAGGTCAGGGGTTGATCTCATTACGGTTGTTATCTAAATAATATTATAAGATACTTTGTATTGGGTCACATTTAATATAACAATTGAGGTTGGAACCCTTGAACATTTATTAACGGTCTCCTACATCATGGCTATTGGTATAATAATTAGGTAATATTTTGAATGTATTTAAATTGGGTGAGACTATGGCTACACCTTATAATCTAAGATACATATTTAAATAAAAAGGGTGTATTACTATTAATTATGGTAGGTCATTTTATGAGGAAAGTTATGGAAACAATTTATATTCAATTTTATATAAATGATAATTATACATAATGTATATGTTTTACAAATATTCATTGTTTTTAGCTAAAGTCAAAGTGAAGGAAGCAATAGTTAAATATTAAACTTCAGTGGTAATAAAGCTGGTGTGCGTGAATGCATCTTAGGGGGTATATAAAGTTAGAATTAATAATAAGTTATAATTAATAATAATAAGTTATCATTATTATGTTTCTAATGATTTAGTATGTATTACGATGCAAATTTATATCATGATATTAATTAAATAAACTATTTTTTAAAATTTAGTGAAATCTTTAAGGAATTTGTTCGGAATAAAAATTTCACAAATTATCTTTCTACGTGCATTTTGATCTAGATGGTGAGGAATGAATGACAATCATACAGTTTAGAGTAAATACAGCGACATATGTTTATAAAGAGATTTGGAAATTATTTAGGGGAAAAAACATTATAGGTCCACTCTCTGGGGATTTAAGACTCAGAACACTCGACCTCCATACTAGAATAATATTATATTTAGTTCACTTGGTGATTGATAAGGTTAACTATTTATTGAAGATTTACTAAATATTAAACTGGCTTAAGTATAAATCGTGATATACACTGAACAACAAGGGAATTGCCTATGGCTAGCCCAAAGACACTCTGGCGTAAGTACGTTCAATCGGGGTGAACCAGTTTAATTTTAGATTTAGTATATAAAATCTGTATTATTTGTGTTATACACTACATGCATAAGGGTTCAAATTTAGAGATTTCTTAAAACGCACGCGAACAAAAATATTTGAATACAACTGGTTTAATATTTAGTAGATTTTCATGAATAAAAATTAGATGATGTTAATATGTTGGAGATTTGTGTCCCATTTCTACTCGAATAATCTAGTAGTATCCCAACACCTTCACCTGCGTTATGGCCTAAGGTGGCTAATATAAAAAAACATCCTATCTTAAGCAGCTTAACATTACTGAATAACCAGAATGAGCTACTTTGAAACTAGATCAAATAAAACTCATACTTATATAGATATTTCTAATTGATTTTGTGCCTCCTGTCCACTATTGAAGATTGTCTCGCATGTTACCGCAACAACATATATATATATGATTTTATGTACATACATATATATACATTTTATATACGTCTTTTAAGAAATCATTAAGTACCACTGGATTCAATCTACTGTAGTAAATACCGTTGTTTATCCAATTTGTGTTGGGCATAGGTGGTCTGATAGATAATAACTGCTCGGTATGAAAATCATGGAAAATTTCAATAAAACCAATGACCAAATTTACACACGTCTTTGTTAGGAATATTCTTTTACATGATTATTATTATTATTATTAGCACCGCGTCTTACTGCCCGTTCAGGCTATACGCACATTCTTTTAGAAAATATAAGTGTATTTACTAGTGGTCAAAATGGTAACATATACTATATTAATATTAATAATAATAATATTTAGCACCACGTCTTACTACCCGGTCGGGTTGTACGCTTTAAGTACTAATTATTCTAATGGATTAGGAACTGGGGAGGTTGAATTAGAGGAAGTGAACCCGCATTTGCATGGAGGGAGAATGGAAAACCATTTAGGAAAAACCACCCCCAGTTCACCCAACCGAGATTCGAACCTCGACCTCTCCGTCCTCAGCTGTCGAGCTCAACACAACAAGCGTGTTAGCCAACTACGCCACTGAGGCGGGTATATACTATATTATAGGTATTATTTTATAGATAATGATAGTATCAATAAAATATGACCTGTTTCAATCATATTTCCTCGCATACGAATATGTCTAAGTAGGGTACATCTTGTAAATCTTTCAGCCGTAAAATAAAGTTACTTATACTAAAGTTAAACTGTACATACACTTAGTTGTTAGGCAGGAAAAAATGAAGAGAATAACTGAAACGTGGTCACGTGACGAGCTTTAAACCAATAACAAGTAATCCGTACTAACTGTATCAGTGTCTCTGTAGATAAAGATAAAAAAAACTCAGCTAACTCCACCTTAATAAATATAATATTATTCAGAAAACCAAACCAATTTCAAAAATCAATCAACTAGATCAGACAACACACATCTTATGTGAAAGATACAAGTAAAAAGCTATATTTTATTTTGTTATGAAAGGATTTGGAATCATTTGCGTCTAAATAGAATGTTGTTGTGTCATTTCTATTAAAGTTTTACCTCCCTAAAAACATTAGAATTTGAAAAATGGTTTGGCAAGTACTGCAATATATATCACCTTAAACAAAATTTAACAAAAGGTCATATGCCAAGAAATCCTGCAAATAATACAGAAAAAATACTTACATATATAAAAATACTAAAATGAACATTATGTTGTTTGTATAGAATATATGTTAAATATTTTAGAAATACAAAATGAGTTATATATATAAAGACCTAACACAAGCACCAAGTCATTCATATTTCAAATAAAATATTAATAACCAACCCAGTTCAACACATGCACATACACAATAACAAGATTTAATCAACTGTTATTAATAAATATGTATTCAATAAAAGTAAGGTTGCAGTTTTAATTTAATATTATACATGAAATACTTTATAAACACAAGTTAATTTATAACCACAAATCATGAAAAGTATAATATCTTATATCGACGAAAATTAAATAGATTAAATATTTTTACATTTATTGTATATAGTACAACAATATTCATTTTTATATTTATTCAAAATTGTGTCACTATAAATTTATAATACACAAAAAATACATATGATAAACAAATTAAATGTATAAGAAAATATCCTACATGTAGATATTTAAAACAATAAACCTTATAATTGTTTTTGGAAGGGATGCTTTTTTACGAATTGGTGACCCATTTTTCTAGAATATTAAGCTAAATATTGTTGAACACCTAATTTAAAAGATATCAAGTCTATCTATCTAAAATATTTGTTAGTTAAATAAATTTTATCAAATACAATCTAAATATTGTTTTATAATATGAATATAATTAATTTTATAATAAAATATTTATTTAACAAATTTAAGTTAACCCACTATATATTACCTCTATTTAACCATAATTATCTTAATTATAAATAAAAAATGTTAATACCCAAAATATGATAAAAAATTAGATTTTCTGTAAGTACTATAAACTGTTATAAAACAGAATAATACAAAAGTAATTTAGCGCATTTTTATGAAAATAATAATGAGAAGGGAGCATTCTAAAGTTAATTTAGCAGTATTTTGGTGGAATGAGTTTGGAAAGCCATTTAGTAAAAGCCACCATCAGTAGACCCAACCGAGATATTAACCTCATCTCGTAGTAATCAACAGGGCAGTCTAACACTAGAAGGATCCCCTAGTTCATTCATCCACTCGTGGGTGTTAACACTCTAACAAAATGTAGGTGAAATCAAAGTTATTGATTGGTGTCAATAATGTTTGTCTTAATTTATAAATATTATTTTGAATAACACCAGACAATTGGGTTATTTCCCTTATGTCCGACTACCATTTCGTGGCATTAACATTGTAATAAAGCTTGTAAAGTAGTTATTTAGAATGATATAAATTAGAATAAATGTATCCTCATTTTATTGGGGAGAAAAAAAATAGTAAATCTAAAAAAACTGGTCAAGATACCAACCTATTTCTTCCCCTGACCAGCTAACCAACCACACCTTGTCAATATTCTAATTTAGATTTTCCCCAGCCCAACCAACTAATTTATATACACTCGACAATTAGTCAACGTAACCACCAGTGTAAGTAATATAATATTCATTTGGAAATGTTCATTCGGAAGGTTTCAATTTACAACACATTTACTGTAACATAATATGCAGTTAATAAAATATTTTTTTCAAATAATAATCCATATATTTTAACACTTTTATACAATGTCCTATAACAATTTCATGTTACATGAGTCGACTTTAAAAAAAATTGTTTGAAACCCGCTAGAAATGTGTCCTGCCGTTTTCAGCCGATATTCATCCAATTACATAATGTTCGTGTGCACGCAGGTCACGAAGGGATAAACTGTACTAAATATACAAGGAGTTCAATTAGTATAACAATCCAAACCAAAATAGGAATAAAGATCGTATATTCTGACTGCACGAAACTTATTTATGGCTCAGGACTTAATCAATGACCGCAAAACACTCAACAAAACTGTCCCATAAATTCTCATTATACAAGAGTGTATATATTAATCCACAAGGTTGGTTTCTAAATCAACAATAAAAGCGTCTTTGAAGTCTAAAACGTTAGTTCTCTTATCTTTAAGGACTAATGGTTCAAAACCAAATTATTACGATAATGTTTTCTCAAAATATAATAGGTTTTAATTTTTAATTTCACATAATTAGTGTTTAGCTTTCCACACTAAAAAAAACCCTCTAAATTTATTTAACCTTTCCTCGCTGTAAAATAACTCATATGTAGATTTTAGCTTTTCGTACTACATATCTTACTACCAGTCCGGTCCATCTACAAATAAAATGTTAACATAGTGGGTAAGATGAAGGTCTAATTTAAAGGGTGCTGGTCCTCATTTTCGTGAATGTATGGTTGGAAACTATTTAAGAATATTCACCTCAAAACCCACGGTCGTTTTTATAGCCTCAATCCCGTGTTATTGGTAAACCTGAGAGAACGAGACTGGCAACGCTTATAAAACGTTTGGTTTATCAGCTCATATAAAGTGATTTGGATTTACAATTTTAAGTTATATTTTGAGAACTTTTGGCTTATTTTTTATTAATTGATATATTTTGCCAGGCAGACGTAAATTTAATGTACAATTATATGTATTTCTAATGTTTTTTAGTTTAGTTTGATAACGAAGGGCCAATGACAAATTATGATACAAAGATAAGTATTAGAAGATATTTAAACTTAAATAATTAATCCAAATAGAAATCTTGAGACTGTAATAAAGATAAGAACATAAAATTATTATTTTCTGTATGTACGAAAATTAAAAGAAATGAGGCTATTATTTCGTAATTTAAAAATATTTGTTGTGCATAACTACTTCCCTCCGCGTAAGTCATATAAACAAAATATAATGTTTATTCTCTGTTTGTGGGATTTTTTCTACGTGGATTTATAAGTAATAATGTTATTTAGCTAGCATGACTTCTACTATTCACAGAATTACAAGAGTTACAGTATTGTAACTTTTATATAAGCTAATTAAAAAAGTGAATATATATATATATATATATATATTTCTCTGTTGAAATAAGCATACTTAAAACATGTTGATTTTTTACGGCTATTTGCATATTTGTACTAATGGTATAGGTTTGAGGAAGGTACAATTTGGAGGAGGTGTAGCCTTTTTAGCACTATCGGAGATTGCCAAGTTATTTATTAAAGACCTCACTTTGTACATCTGACTGGAATTATAGCCCCAATAGACCCATCATAGGCAGATCTGGTCCATTTCAAGAGGGATGACATAGACCATGAGATGATCAAAATGCCTAAGAAATCGTAATAGTAGAAATCAGAATGAATTAAAAATGTAATTTTTTTGTGATTGATTGTAATATTACATTGGGGCTTCTGGTTCAGTAACCTTACAACAAAATTAAGAAACAGGAAATACATCTCCATATCAAATGTTTATCAGTAATATAAATGTCTTATAAAATGAGTGCATACAACCCGAAAGGGTGGTAAGACGCAGTGCTGATAATAATGATATAAAATTATAATATAACTTGTATATATATATAGTATTTATATAATGCTTTATGATGTCATATTATTTTGATCGTGTAAACATGTCTTAAATGGTGACTTGGTCTACGAAGATGGGTTGGGTCTAAAGGGGAGGTGTGGTAGTGATTATCTGCCATCTTCCTCTTGATACTACGATTGTTACACTAATTAGGTAGGGTATTAATTACCCTGTTGTAGTGTGTTGACTTACTGATGTGTATCCACACAACGAACCTGGTCTATTACCAAGTGCGAGCTTATGTAGTACACTTGATACAAATCAAACTGTCTGATACCCACAGTATTCCATGTTGCCTAGGCATCATTCATCATTACAGTCGAACGCGTCTAAAACCTAATCTATATAGCATGGTATGCTTTTGACATTTATTATTTATTATGTGTTTTGCCTTATGACAGGTTCATTTTCTTTTGTTAATGAACTAAGACTGCCACTACATTCTGTCATCTGCCTGCTCCTTGAGCTCCCGGAATTTTCTTTTTTCCTTCAAATTATCTAATATTTCAATCCTCCTTTTTCTTAATCTCCTCTTTCCCTCAGTTTATACTCTTATGACTTTGTAAAGAAACAAGTTTTCACCCGATCCGGTTTGCTTTTTACCGAAAATTCACATCCAAAATGGTTCACTTATCACCCAGTCTTCTAGTGTCGGCTTCATTTGACACCCTATCTCTCTACTTCACCGTTATATGGGTTTCAAAAATAAATAAATATATATGTATATATATGCATAGTTTCGTATTTTCACTAGCTGCCACGCTTGATAGTTAAAATCAATACGTATGAAACAATACTAGCGATTAAATAAAATGTAGTCAACGATGACTACGAAAAATAGTTTATAATCTTTAAAAGTTCCTTACGTTCCGAATACCTAAAAATGTACAAGACTTTAGGAACTATAATCAGTTTGAGTGAGTGAAAATCAAATTTAAATAATTGTCTGTATCTGTTAACATGTTTTAAAACTTGATAGTTAGCATTGTAGCGTGGAAGGGGACCCAATAAAATAAACAACTTTATTTTTGGTGGATTTTATATCAAAGCATTTTTTTTTTCAAAATTAATCAAATGATTCTCCATTAGAAACATTTAGTATAATATTTTTTTTCATACAGTTCTTCAATATCTGTCATGAACAACGCTGCATTAAATGATAAATTAACGGAAAATGAAAAGTTGTCATAAAGTTCCAGGACACCCTTGGCATATATTAAAGAACTGCTGAGGTCATCACGTGAAGAAAATTCCATTCAATATTTATACTAAAGAATTACTCGTATTTGATTAATTCTTGCCAAAAAACATATATTTTGGCATAAAAACTGTAAAAACAGCATTCTTTTTTACATCCTTTCACTCCATTTTATAATCAATTCGTAGTAGATTAATTATAATACAATATAATAAATGTATAAAAATCTGCTTTAGTGGCCACTCTTGCAATAGACTAGACTGCTGATGGCAGAGAGATCGGAGATAAAATCTCTGTCGAGATTACTGAGGGGGTTGTTTCCTAAATAATTATATTCCACTCTCTCTCCACACAAATTCAGCAAAAAACATTTTATAAAATCAACCTTCCTCATCCCTAATCCACTAGAGTAATCAGTACATATGCATATAAAATGAACAGGTAGTAAGAGGAGGTCCTAGAAAACATATACACAACTTTTGTATTTTCTAACAGTTGATGTGTAATCGCTCATCAGCGACTGTATACATATATATATATATCTTTTATTCTCGTAAATATATTTGTAACATAAAAAATATACTTAATTTAGACACACTTTAAAACATATTTTAAATGTAGCCTAAGTAAACGCACATTTGTTAAATATACATAGTATCGATTTAAATGTTCAAAATAGCACAAATAATCTACAATTAATTCCATATATTTACATATAAAATTATTTTAATACCTATAAATACGAGTAAATCAAAATAATTATCCATTGTGGACTGGCTTGCCTAATTTAAAGAGTTAGTTTAAAATTCATGGCCATACCCCTGCTAAGAGTTTGATGTTCCATTATAGTAGTTGGCAATGTAAAAGTTCCGGAGCTTGTTACAGGTGTTTTAATAACTTTTTAAGCTGGTTTGGTGCTTCTGATAAGTTTGTTAAGCAAACAAAAGTCAAGCTACCAGGAACGTAGAGATTCAAGGAATTTTTGTACCGGCGCGCCGCGGTGCTAAGGTGCATGTAGGTAGAGAGGAAAAACCTTTTTTAAAACACTTTTATTCATTTAACTGGGATTAGAATCCTGATATTCCCGTCACTGGATAACCAGCCTAGAAGAGACTGATGCTTTAGTTGTGTGTCCACAAAAAAAAAGGTTCCGTAATAGCTGAAAGAAACAACGAACAAATAATGTATAGCCCTAGGATGGCCTACAGTTTCACAAACCCCTGTTTGATGTCCCCTGCCGCTCCCCCAACCCAACATTCATCCCTTCCCCCTTTTCTCCAATAAAAGCACTAACGTGTTTCCTCCTTCTCCTCGTATGACTGATGTTAGGTCATTGTTGAGACTCAGGTGGTGCCAGCGCTGATGTGCGAGGGTACTAACTCTTTCGCCCCCCCCCATAC